>CAUYRT010082227.1:0-84214 GCA_963574885.1 Lepilemur ruficaudatus
CTCTGCTTAGAATGAGTTTCTTCTCTACATCCTTCGATGCCCAATTCAGGTACTATCCTGGGTATAGTGAGAGGCAGGTGATAGAGTAGGAAAATTTAGAGGTTGGATAGCTAGCTCAGGGCCAGCTTGGGAAATATTTTACTGCTCAACTTAAGAAATGAACATTATTCTATAACAACAATAAAATCTAATGAGGGATCAATCTACTGTAATAATGGCTAAAAATAAGATTTATAGTCAAATGTTCCTAGTACAGTGCCTGGTATATAGTAAATCCTCAATACATGGTAGCTATCATAGTATAGTACTGCTAAAGTCTTATTTTAATGTAAGAATAATATTTTGTCCTAAGAACCTAGCATGTTTAACCACCTATTATTAAACAGATATTTTTTTCTAATTTTCCCTATTTTAAAAAAGTAACATTGCAACGAATTTCTTTGAATGTAAGTTTTTGTTTACTTCCATAAAAACACTATTGTATATAATTAGTACATTGAAGCATATGAAGGTTTTTAAGGCTTTGATACATGTTGCTAAATGAATTCTCAGTAATTGCAACCAAATTTTTCACCTATCTTGCATGGGATTGCTTGCCTTTCTGCATCTTCACCAGCAATATATTTATTATTATTTAAATCTTTGCCAATTGATGGAAAAAAATTAGTTATTTTTTAACTTTGTATTTTTTAATTATGAGTGAAATTAAAATTTTTTATATTTGTTAATAATTTATTTCTTCTCTTTTGTAAATTATCTCCTCATACTTGTTATATTAAAATGTATTTAGTCAGCCAAAAATACAATGAGGGAGATAGACATGCTAAAAAGTGTTTTAGTTAAGATGCACATAGGTTATCTGGAAAATTTTATTGCACATTTTGTTCTTAATCATTGACTAGCTCATTGATGTTTTTTCCAAACAAAATTAGTTCTTCTCCTCCATCTCATGTCTCTTCCTGTCTGCCTTTTCCAGGGCTCTGTTCCACTATTGCCTCCTCTAGGAAACTTCCTCAATTTTTCTTCTTCTTTTTTTTTTTTCTGTTGCTTTTTCTCTCCAATTACACTGTAGGCACCTTGAGTGCTGGCACGGGGTTATTTTTCTTTAAAATCTCCAGCCTCCAATATGGTACTCCAGGCCAGGTTTGCAGCAGGTCCTCACTGATTGGAAGGTTCCATACCAGCTGTTTCATTGAGAGAGGTTCACACTTGGGGAAGAGGAAGATAAGCAGTAACTCTGTAGTAAATTCACAGGCTCATCCCTCTTACAGGGCCATGCTATCTGAAATGTTATGGTCTTCATTATATTTAATGATATGATTATACATCTTCTATCAATATTTAATAAATAGTTGTAAGTCTCCTATGATCTGTGACCAGTTGTTACAGAGAGGGAGAGTGAGGGGAAATATCTGATTCCCCAGAACTTGGGGCTACCCAAGACCTAGCCATTTACCACCTACGCAGAAGAATCTCAGAACATGAACACAGGGTTAAAAGCCATCTGAAGCAACACTGGTTTCTTCTTAAGTGTCAGCTCAGTGATCAAAGTGAGAGGAAGTTAACTGGACTCGATTGTGCCTGGCATATTTACTGTTGGGGTAGAGCCTGGGATCAATTTACTGATATTGGTTTAGGGACACAGGCCGAGTTAACACTTGAAGCTCCACAGATGAGCTGCCCTCCATAAGTCCTTCAGAGCACAGGGGGGAGGCCAGGCCTGAGCCTGAGGTGCACAAAGGCTGTAGCAACTCCTGGCATGCCGAGAGTGCTTTAGGTAAATTCCAGACCATAATAATCAACTTTACAAAATAGGCAAATTGTTGAAAGGGGGAAGACCTATATATAGATGGTAAAATAATTCAGTTCTCTTATCTGCAGAATACAGGATTCCTACACCTAGTAAATTCCCCTAATACAAATTAAGCATTAGTTTTAGATTATCAATTAATTGATACAAAAGCTGTGAAGTAGAGAGGGAAAAGTGTGCATTGTAGAATTTAAAGGCAAAGGTTAAAGAGCTCCACCACTGAAAATGGTTCATTCTATTCGGTTGTGTCTTTCAGGAAAGCGTTCTGGTCTTGCCTGGATTCCTCCAGGGAGATGTAGAATGAAGATCTGGCTGAGAAGAAACATCAATTCAATGGCCCAGGTTATTTCTTATACCATCAAAATGAAGATGACATTTATAATTGCCTAAAACTTATTATAGAGCTTTCTTAAACATTGTTTTATTCTGTCTTCATGGCAGTGAAGATTCTTATCCACTGTTAGTGATAAGAAAGATGAAACACTAAAAAGTGAAAATACTTTTCTAAACTCACATAGCACTTTAGAAGACCTGAAATTAAACATAAATATCCTAACACACAGCCTGAAACTGGAAACGACAGAGGTCCTGATGCCCACTCTTGAGTGCCCGTATGTCCCATCATCTATGAAGCCATTTCTCACTCTCTAGGGGGCACAATCAATCCCTCCTCAGGTGTTCTATAAATCTTCTTAAAAATGTGTAATAAAACATATACACATGACTATTTTTACATCAATCTTTCTCAACTGGACTGTGAGTTTTTAAAGCCTAGAAATCACAGTTAGAGCCATAGCCCCTGACCCAGTGGCTACCATGAGCTGGAGCTCAGCAAATGGTGGTGGAATAAATTACCAACAAAAGCGCCATCAAAAGTTTAGAAGTATGGGGAACACAGCTCGGGGGCAGAGAAGAGAGAAAGGAAGGTGGGGAGAGAGTGGGGGCAGGAGAGAGACTGGCTGGTCAGCACTGCCTCTGACCATGTTCCAAAGACAAAAGGCAAATTGTAAATGTTTGGCTGCTGCCTGGCCTACCTACATTCTGTTCACCACCATTAATGAGAACAGTTCAGAGTGGATGTATTTGCAAACATTTCCACCCAAACATAACAAAAACTGGCAAAAAGGAAGAGGGCGTCCCAGCATTTCTGTGAGTCATTTACCATGGCTGTCCCAGAATACACTCTATTTTTCAGAGATGAGAAATATAACAGACTCTCAACTCCTAAGGGGGGTAGAACAAAGAAGTCCAATAATTAACATGAAATGGGGAATATAGGAAAATAAAGACAATGGCTGTCATCTTTTCATATATATACACACGTAAGATAGAAGAAGTACTGTAACTTTAAACATATATACATATATATATATACATACACACACACTCAGTAGTTTTTGCAGGTGAAAACTGAAATACTCACACTCACCATGAAAAATTCTAAAGCACCTCATTCACTAGTCTCTCCTTTTCTCCAGCCATACCTTATACATAGTACAGTGCCTGGAATTTAACAGGCCCTCTAAATGTTTGCATGTCAGAATTCAAGTATGCATAAAAGAAATCAGTACAGTAAGACCATGAGCTTATTTGAGCAGATATTTTCTTGCTCAGGAAAAATGCTATTATATTTTACATACATACACTAAGTAATGTCTCACTATCCCCAAAATGATCAGTCTTAACTAAGAGTAAGTCACCAGGTCATCTGAAAAAGATGCAGAATGAAGCCAACACAATTTTATTCTGGGCATAGTCTCACACAGCTGTTGAGGAGAGCAGAGCTTAATTCATCATATTGCAATTATCTAAACTTTGATGGTGTCATCAATATGCATTCATTCAACATATATTCTTTTTAATTATTATATATTGAGATTCTACTATGTGCCAGAGTCTGTGTGGTGTACTAGGGATAAAATAGTAAGATAGATATGGTCCCTGCTTCTACATTAGAGAAAACAGAAAAAAATTACCATTTCTTATAATTATGATTTTTAAGCTACAAAGGGAAATTATGGTAGCATTTAATTTATCCCACATGCCCCTGTGATACTATAAGCATATTATACATTCCTATAATTCTCTGCTCTTTATGTAGAAAGCACAGCTAAATTCACTACCCTCTTAATAATCATAAATATGTTTTGTTTTTCTGGGAAGCAAGAAATTAGGTTGTTTGGAACTTCACTGTCTGCAACTTTACCTCCCAAATTATCAGATGATATGAAAGTTCTTTTATACCCCATGTCACTGCTTTGGAGATGATCTCTCCCTCCTTGCAAGCTGGTAGAAAATTAAACTTTATTGAACTAACCTACCTTAATAGCTTTAAAATCGATTGCCTATAGTATTCTAACACAAAGAATCACCAAAAAGCAGTGATTATTTATACAGTGGTTAATTGTCACACAACATTTATTGTTTAGGTATATGCAAGGTCAAAGAGTAATACTTTAAAGCACTTAAGATGAAAATTTATACAGAAAAACAAAACAAACCACACACCTTACTCAGAGATGAGCATTTCCTGGAATACTAATACATTAGTTATCTTGTTTCCCAGCCCACATCAGACTGGAAGTAGCTAAGAAGAGAGTGCAGGAGGGAGCAGCATGTAGACACAATTACAGCAACAAGAAGTAAAGTAATAATATCCTAAACAATAACAATGTTAACAGGCAATGAGTGGTTACTGTGTGCCTAGCACATTCATAAGCCTTTGATTTTCATTCCACTCAACAACCTGTGAGACAGCTACTATCACAAGGCACCTACTACATACTAGGAGCGTTACATAAATTCTCCATAACCCTTATAACAAATTGGCATTATTGTGCCTAATCCACAAGTCAGGAAACTGTGGTTCAGAGAAATGAAATAACCTGTGACAAGGTCCCTTACCTAGCAAGTAACTGAGCCAGAATGTGTACCTGGTCCAAAGTAACGTGACTGTAAATCCAAGTTTGAGTAAGCAGTCTCATCTTATATCTCTCATCCTGCTTCATTACTAGTAGTGTCTCTTTTCACTCTCAAGAGTGTCCTGGTTTGGATGATGAGTTATGCGGTCCCCTGTCCAAAGGACACATCTTCTCCGTTCAGCCACACCTTCTCCACACAATAGTGGCTTCAATGCTAACACCTTGACACTGAGGCAACAGAAACATAACTATAAAAAAGAACTTCAAACAATCAAAATGCATGACAATTCTAAACCATTCAGAGAGAGGGAGGAATGGATTATTCAGTGTAATTATTCCCAACAGCAGGAATCTCTTAAAGGAATAATAAATACCTATAAAATGACACTGTGTAGGGTACTAGTCTGTTGTTGGTTCTTGGTGTGCTCCTGGCCAAAGAATCACCAGACACACCAAAAGCAAGGCAAGCGTGAAACAAAGTTTATTGAGGGAGGACAAGATAGGTTTACAGAGCAAGAGCAAGATACATTCAACATAGACAACAAATGGGCCCCCTGTCTTAACAAAAAGGATCTTGGTTATAGTCTGGGGTTTCGTTTTATAGTGTCTAGATTGGGCCCTCCTCATGGTTCAGACGTCACCATCTAACCACTTTGATGGACAGTTGGGAGTTAAATGATCTGAGTCTTACTGTACCCATGGATCTCCCATGAGCTTCTCTGAAAGCCCATTTGGAGGGGGGAGAACCACAGTGTAGATTTAAGCTAATAACATAACAATTAGCCTTAGGTTGTTCTAGGTCACCTTCCAGACCCTACTGTACCTCTGCATTCTTTTGCAGTTGGCATGCTAAGTTCTGATTGGCAGATTGGTAGGGCTTTCCCTCCTTCCCCAGGTGTGGCAGTTGCTGGGGGCCAGAGGTCCTCAGGAGGGGCCAGAGGTCCTGTCTACCTAACAACTCTCCGATGAAGAAAGGGTTAAAATAAATCAAATGTAAACAGAAGAGTAACACATTCTAAAAAGATTTTTATCCCAAATAGATAAAGGCTAACTTTTGAGCCTAAAGAGGATGAGTTTTAGTTAGTCATCTAGAAAATTCACTGTTTTTGACCTTTCCTTTCTTAGTTATGTTCCAAAGAATTGCTGTATTTTCTCCCACAAAATGCTTCTCCCCTCTCCAAAAAAAAAAAAAAAGAAAAAAAAAGAAATTCCTTCTGAGCTTGTTCTCCAAAGTCTAACAGACTTAGTTCAAACCCTCAGCATTCACTGTGTGATCTGAGGCAAGAGACTCATCCTCTCTCACCCTTTTACTCATCTGTAAAATTAGGACAATACCTCTCTCTCTGGAATACAGGGAGGATAGTATAAAACAATGCATGTAAAGCACTTAGAAGTGAAGGAAATTAAAAATATTTTACCCCAAAATATATTTCTTCTACATATTTTGAGATAACTACCAGGAGTCTCACAGACAGAAGTAACACTGCAAAGCTGTCTTTTGTAGGGGGGAAATTTATATCTGTAGAGAATCTGCATCCATGAAGCCAGGTCTACCCTCACCTGATCTAGGAAAGATTAACTGAGAGTCTGGAAGGTTTAAAAGTCTAAAAAGAGACATTTACCATCTATTCTTTCTGAGGGCTGCTACCTGAAAGGTTTCATTGACAAAACAAGACCACCTTTGCTAGCTAGTTAAGCCTCTTCCTCTCTCCCTCACACCCATTTTTGTGTTTTCAAGCCCCCATTTTTCAAAAACTTTTGTACCTCATTGAGAAGTTGAATCTTCATTGTAAGGGTTCCATTGTATATACATTAAATAAAATAAACTTGTATCTTTTTTCTCCTATTAATCAATCTGCCTCATGTCAGTGATTTTTCAGTGAACCTTAGAGCCTTTGCTCCCTACAAAGGAGTGAAAAGCATTTAGCACACAGAAGTGCTTAACAAGTTTACTTATGATAAAGAATATTAACTTTGTTAATATCTTATTAATATTGTTAATACTAACCCTAATTCAAATCCTCTTCCTCTTTGTAAAGTAAAATTCCAAATCAAAGAAACAAGATCAAATCCAGCCAAAATGATACTCGTGCTACCATTTATAAAATACAACCAAAATTAGGCTTAAAGTTCAAAGCTAAAAGGATCTTTTAGATCACCTAGTCTAACTATCTCATTTTATAGAAAAGGAAAATGGAACTAGAGAGCTGATGTGACTTCCTCAAGAAATAAAACCAACTTAGTGGCAAAGCTACATATTACAGACTTCATGCCTAAAAAATCCTTACGATGGAAAGAGCACAGGTCCTTGTGATGGATAAAACTCATCTTCCATACGGTAGCTGCATAACCTCAGGCAATTTTGCTTCACATTTCTGAAGCTTGTTCTCAGTTGATAAAAATAAGGATTAGAGTTTCCCTTTGTCAGGATATTCTGAGGATTAAGAGAACATACAAAGAGCCCAGAGTCACACTCACAATATGGTGGGTGCCTGAAGTGGTATAGCTGCTGGAAGGGAATTTGTCACTATCTACCACACCATAAAATGCGCAAATCCTTCCACACACACATTCCACTTTTAGAAATGTATCCTATGGGCAGATATATGTTCAAGGACGTTCACTGCAGCTTTAACTGTATTAACAACAACAAAAGTAATTAAATCTCTATCAGGAGGGAAATGCTGCTAAAAAAAAGCGAGAAAGATTTTTTTATGAAATGGCAATGGTAAGCCTTTTGAAACATATTGCTAAGCAAAATAGAATGTCCTTGAGTATATGAAGAGTAGAGTTTTAAACCCATTCATGACAAAACATAAAAAATACAAATGTATGTATGTATGCACAGATAAAATTGTTAATAGCTACCTCTGATAAAGCCCACAGTATTTAAGGGAAAAAGGAAATAAAGATAATTTTCAACATTTATTCTATATACTCCTATATCTTTTAAAATTTTTATAAGAATGTATTCATATATTATTTGTATAATAGAAAAAAATATATAGAATGTCTAGCATATAGCGGATACTAAATAAATATTTCCTTCTGCCCATATACCTCTATGCTTAGTATTCCAATGTTTATTATTATAATTAATATTACTATTACTGTCATTATAACGTCAGACACAATTTTAGAAAACAGATATTGTTTCAGGGACTACTCTGCCCCATTAGAAAGCTTTTCCATAGAGCTTCAGATCTGGCTGTTCATTTATGACCTGCACTAAAGGTCTACATCCCACAGCCTGAGCTAAGGGATGAACAAAGGTTAATAAAAACACATAAAGGCAGGGCGGGGGAGTCTTCCTTGCCTCTGTTTGTGGTGTCATTTGTCTCCCTGTTAAAATGCAATAAAGACAATAAAAGGAAATCGGCTGTGGAAAATGAAAGAGCCTCTATTCATAAAAACAGTTCAAATGAGAAAACTCTTCTAATGGGGATGAGACAACTACCATGCAAAGCAGTGGGAGAGGGACACATAAAACCCTTAGGACAATTCATTAACCACAAATTATTGTAGGCAACTCAAATTCCTTCCCCCAAAACATATTTATGTTCTAACCATCAGCGGGATAGATGCCTTCAAGCAAATTCTCAGACTGATGTAGCTGCTGCAAAGGCAGTAGGCAAAAGCAATATATTTGACTATAGGATCTACCCTATTGACATGAGAGTCCTTAGACAAAACGTGGCTCCATAACAGACATTATGAAGGGCATAGCATGATGCCTGTAGAAGGCCAACTGGCTCACACTTTGGCCTCACTTCTTGCTCCACTTCAACCAACTCACCATCTGAGTGAACAAATCAATGATCTTGGGAAAGCTAATCATCTTATTTCTGGACCTTATTTTTTATTTTTGGACCACCTCACCTAAAATGAAAATAATCATATACGCCTAACCTAGCTGTAATAGTTGTTATGATGCTTAAATGAATTTTAAAATATATACACAATGACTCCAAGTTGCTCCCATTAAATCAGGCCAGCCACCCAGATACTACACAGCCAACACCTATTAAAAGAGCAGGCCTGTTCCCAGTGACAATTGTGGACCCCTCACTTACTATCACTTCTGCGTTTCCCCTTCCTTTCCAATCCTGAGTTTGCAACATAATTTCAAATTAAAAGGTATGCTGAAAAGCTCCATGTATGAAGGAAACAAAATGCAGCTTTACATTTTTATCCCACCTTTGGAGGATTAAACTGTCAGCTCCTAGATGAAAATTTTGGCAGACTTCTTTCTATTCCAATTGGCCCACTACAAATCTGCTCTTAGCCTCTGGGCCTCCAGTCATGTCCATCAACCTCTTTTTGCTGAGGTCTCCTCACCCCTCAAGGGTGAAGACTTCACTGCAACTCTTTCCCATGCTGAACATTTAATCCAAGAAAGCATGCATGTTTTCCTTACCCTATGTGATGGTTTGAATGTGTCCCCAAAATTTTATGTGTTGGAAACTTAATTCCCAATGTGGCAGTATTGAGAGGTGGGGCCTTTAAAACATGATTGAATTATGAGAGCTTTGCCCTTGTGAATGATTTAATACATTCAAAAATTAATAGAGTAATAGGTTAATGGATTAATGGGTTATCATGGGAATGGGACTGGAGGCTTTATAAAAAGAAGAGAGAGCTCAGCCAGCATATTAGCGCACTCAGCCTTTTCACCATGTGATGCCCTGCTCTGCCCAGAGACTCCTCACCAGCAAAAAGGCAATCACCAGATGTGGCCCCTCGACCTGGAACTTCTCAGACACCATAACTGTAAGAAATAAATTTATTTTTAGGCTGGGCATGATGATACATGCCTGTAGGCCCAGGTACTTCAGAGGCTGCGGTGGGAGGATTGCTTGAGCCCAGGAGTTGGAGGCTGCAGTGAGCTATGATCATGCCACTACATTCTAGCCTGGGCAAAAGAAGGAAAGAAGAAAAAAAAGACAAAAAAATTCCTTTTCTTTATATTACCAGTTTAAGTATTCTCTCATAAGGAACAAAAAACAGACTATGATACCCCACAAACTCTGAGGAGCAGGCCAAGTTCAGTACTGCTTTCTGGTCCTGCCACCAAAGCAATAAGAAAGCCATACTCTGTGACCCATAATTACAGGGAATATTCCTGAAAGCCATGCCAGTGGGCCCACTGGAGCTTGAAATATCTCCCTTAAGTATCAATAGCTTCAGCCTAATTTCATCCTTTTTGCTCTCCGTCCACAATCAACACTTCCCAAGGTGAATGAAAACTCACATTCAGAAATAGGGCTCTGCAAATTGGTAAGGGTTTTAATTGGCAAGAAAAACTTCAGTGATGTTTACTAGACTACACTAATTGAAGCGTAAGAGAGTGTTAGTCATTTGGGAAGGATTTTTATCACAAAGTACCAAAACCAAATGTCCACATGACTATTCTGCCACCAGCTAGTTTCTAAGAACAAAAACAAGGAACTCACCATTCTGAGACATCACTTTCTCTTAGGTACAGGTTTTACTGAAAGAATTGGTCAAAACATAAAATTTTCACATTGAGTTTGTTCTTTGGGCATATAGGGGCCATATCCCAGGACAGTCGCACATGAGCCAGGTCAAATTTTAATAATATTCCTCAATCACAGTATCATTCTTCTGCACCTTTGTTGTTGGCCACTATGAATTGACATCAAAAAATCTAAACTAGAAGTGCTTATTTGATACATTGTATTAACCCAACCTCCACCTTTTCTGGGATGGCAAAGTGAACCATGTTTTACAAACAGGGAATTCCAATCATCAGTGGACTGTCAAGTAGATAATGCTTCTGAAAAATAAACCACAAAAATAAGACAAAACAGAACAAACAGCGCTGCCCTCAGGCATACCTGCTTTGTAGCTTCAGACAGTGCTTGATTTGTTATGGGCGAATCCTTGATCTACGGGGGACATCGGTTGTCTATTTGCAAAATAATTAGGTTGAATTTTATAATCTCTAAGACTACTTCCAGATCTAAAATTCTATCACTCTGTAAAATGATGTTTTATCTTTTTAAAATTTATCTTGTAGTTTGTTACTTAGGGATTTAGGATAACAGAGGATTAGTTTGTGTCCACTGCCTCCTTGGTTGGCCACCTGTTCATGGGAACTGAGTGTCAGGTACTGTAAACTTGAGATTATACTCAAGAAACCTAAAAAAGTCTATAAGAATAGCACATCCATGTCCTTTATCTCCTAAGGGCAATCTGTCTCATTTTTTGTGATGTTAACATTATTAGAGAATTATAATGGTAATGCTTATCACTAGAAGTCAAGCTCCATACGAGCAAGGAATTCTTTTTTAAAAATATCTTTATTGAGATATAATTGACATTATAAAATTCACCAACTTAAAGCATATACTTCCATGTTACTATGGTAAATTTTACGTTATGTGTGATTTACAATAAAAAAATTATTAAAACCTCACTGAAGTACTTTTTAACATCATTTATGTTTCTATTCTGCATCTCATGTTATTATTACTATTTACTGACTTGGTTCTCTGACAGATTCTGGAACTCCAAGCAACAGAATCATCATCCTGAAATCACTTGGACAGCAGTTTTCTCCAGGCAATGGAATTAGAGATGACTTATCTTCTTCAAACTTATATTCTCTAAAATAAACATGCCCTTTCCTATATATAAACTGAAGAAGTAATTTTTCTATGACCTGCCTTCCTGGAGTCGCAGGGATGGGATGTGATATACCCAAAATATGCTTCATGGCTTCATAGGCTGATGCCATGTGGCTTTCTCAGAAGTTATAAAATGGCAGAAAATACTCAACTTTACAATTACTTTTGAAAATCTTTAATATTCCATATTTTAAAGGTACATTAGTCCATCTGACATAAAGTCAGAATGTAAACTGAATCAGGTTATGAGCAGAATTATGATGTACTAAAAATGTGCGGCAGAACTGGACAGTGGAATTGCTTTCTGAATCTCATTTAAATGTGTTGTATCATCAATCATAGACATAAAACACAGCATGTTTAAGCATTTGGCAAGGTGGAATACACAGATTTTTTTCTAGGACAAGCAGATATACCCTAATACTTGCATAAAATATATAAATATATTGCACCAAAAAATTAGCATAAGCACATATTATAAAACACATGGTACAGTGCAAAAAAATATTAAATTATTTTAAGTAATCATATTTGTGGTAATGTTGATATTATTTTGAGACAGGCGCATGTATATTGCTGAAGTAAATAATTATGTTGATATTATTAAGAACCAGGACTTTTGGCATAGGAGAAAGGAAAAAATATGAGTAAACTCAAAGAGATTACATTTTAAAATACCACCTGTAATCCTAAATTTGAATCTGAAGTACCAGGTGAACTTGTGATATATTTTATAATATACATAAAAAAAAAAAATACCCAGACTGGTAGCAGGGAGTTCTCCCCAGCAATAAGATGATGGTCTATAAATATGATTTCCTACAAAAATCCAAAACCAAAAAAACAGGGAAAGGACTTTACAGTTATGGAGGAATAGAGAGGTCAACAAATCCTCTTCTTATCTAGACAAAAAAAAAAAGGATAAAACTAGACAAAATTATCAAAAACAACCATTTTGTGACTCTAAAAATTGACCAAATGGAAGCAACAAATTGAGAAGTATATATTTATGGAAAACTGCTAGTCTTTCAGCTAAAAACAATGGAATCTGTATGTAACCTTTGTGTCTGGGGCTAAAAGCTACTACTCATCCCAGCTTGGTCAGTAGCAATGGCAGTATTGCCAGTGTGAGGCTGGCCAGGAAACCCATAGCTTTGCTGCCAGAGAGGGTGGGCTCAATTTTAGGCAAAGGATAAAAACCTACAACAGGCAGCATTGTCAGTAGAAAATAAATGGGTAACTGACAGCTCTACTAGCTTAAGGCTGTGGTTCTGGTTGGGGCAAATGGTAAATCAGCCATTAACTTAGTGGAGAGACCTCAGAAATGAAAGCCATAGAAGAGATAAACTTTTGATGCACTCCTGGCTGACTGGGAATCTATACACATGTGTGAGACATACCTAAGAGAGCTAAATTGAAAGGGAAAACCAAATAAGACTTGAGAACTGGCTGAACTTCAAATGTGCCCCCCACAACCCAAATAGAGATGAACTAGGAAAGGGAGGAAGTATTATGGGCTCATGTTATTGAAGCAGAGCCTATTCCCAAAGCATTGGCTGACCGCTAAGCTATGCAGACACTGGGGTGACTCCTAGGAAACCCAGCTAAACAATAGAAATAAAAAATAGAAAATTTGAGCAGAGATACAAAGAGCGATATGCTGCAGGGGAGATAAATTTCACAGTTAAAGTTCAGGCGAGTTACAAAAAAGAATAAGGAAAAGAAAAAGTAAAATCAGAATACAAAATTACTATATTACCTAAAATGTCCAGTTTTCTATCAAATATTACAAGATACACAAAAATAAAAAAATAGGGAAATGTGACCTACACTCAAAAAGGACTCAATGAAACTAACTTCAAGCAAACCAAGAATAGGGTTTTGCAGCTGAAAATTTCAATATAGCTATTATAAATATATTCATAGACTCAAAGAAAAATTTAGGACATTGACTCAACAAATACAGGATCTCACTAGAGAAATGACATTAAAAAATCCAAATGGAAATTTTCAAGTTAAAAAAAATAACAAAAATTTAAAATTTACTAGATGGACTCAACAGAAAATTTGTGATGGCAAGAGAAATCATCAGTGGTTTTGAAGAAAAAAATAGAAATTATCTCATCTGACGAATAGGAAAAAATAGATTAAAGAAAAGCAAGCAGAGACTCAGAAACTCATCAGAAAGTATAAGCATACTAAAGTAATTCAGAATGTGCCACCCCAAAATATGCCACTTTGGCATATTGATTGTTTTAAGCTAAAAAACCCTGAGAAACAGCAGATGCAGGAAGAGCCTTCTGACCTTTCACTTTCTACCTAAAAGCAGGTCATAAAATTACCCATAAGAAAGGTGATTCCCCAGTACCAGAAAGAGAATGTTCTTACCACCAGAGACATAGAGTCAATACCAACATGGATCTGTACAAACCTACTAAAATAACTCTTATCTTCCATTACTTTTCCCCTTATATTTCCTAGTCAGTTTCCCACACCTTACCACCCCAGAAGCTTAAACTCATTTCCTTTGTCTTGTCACTTCTTCACAAATGTATCATTCTTCTGTTAAAAAAAGTTTATAAGCTCTCAGTCTTATTTCTTCAAGTCTTCATTTTTTGTATGAAGGCTCCCATATATGCAGTCTAATCATAAGAAAAACATCAGACAATTCCCAATAGAGGGACATTCTACAAAATATCTGACCAGTAATCCTCAAAACTGTCAAGATCATCAAAAACAAGGAAAGTCTGAGAAACTATCAGAACCAAGACGAACCTAAAAGACAAGATAATGAAATGTAATGTGATATCCTGGATGGAATTATGGAACAGAAAAAGAGCATTAGGTAAAAGCTATGTAAATCTAAAAAATGTATAGACTCTAATTAAAATGACTCCATATAAGATTACTAATTTAACAAATAATAATGTAAGATGTTAATAATAGGAAAAAACTGGTATCAGGTATATAGAAATTATCTGTAGTAATTTCATAATTTTCTGTAAATTTAAAACTGTTCCAAAAATGTTTATTTAATGAAGAATATTTAAATAAACAATGATTGAAACTTCCTAATTTGATGGAAAGCATTAATTTACACATCCAAGAAGTTAAATGAAACCCAAATAGGATAAACACAAAGAAATCAACATCTAGACATATTATAGTCAAAGTATAGAAAGATAAAGACAAAGAGAAAAATCTTGAAATCAGCAAGAGAAAAAAAGACTCATCATGCATAGGAATCACTGGTACTATTTAAAGTTGACTTTGATCAGCAACAATAGAAGCCAAAAGGCAGTGGAAGGACATATGCAAAGTGCTGTCTACAAAGATTATATCCAGCAAATCTGTTCTTTAAAAATGAAGGCAAAATACTGTATTCCCAGGCATACGAGATTGAAAGAAATCATTGCTAGCAGATCTACATGAAAAGAAATACTAAAGGAAGTCCTTCAGGTTGAAAGGACATAATATCAGATGGTAATTTAAAACTACAGGAAGAAGTGAAAAGTCACAAAAACGGTAAAAATATAGGTAAATAAACAACTATATATTTTCCTTCAAATTTTCATAATAAAAAATATTATATAAAGCAATAAGGCTAGCACTGAATTTTTGGGGTTTATAACACACATACATAAAGACATGTTATACTTCATATGGACATAATAGCACAAACAGGGAGGTTGGAAGAAATTCAGCTATTTTAGAACATAGTTGCTATATTTTTCTGGAATTAAGTCAGTATTTACCTGAAATAGATTGTGATAAATTAAGATACATATTGTAATCCCTAGCAACTACTAAGATAACAACTCCAGAGCCCAGTTTAAAAAAAATCAACCGATAATAGGAGATGCTGTTACATAACTGGGCTCTCAAGAGTAAAAGAAGAAATCACAAGGAGAATTATAAAATATCTTGAACTTGTGTTAATAGAGGTGGTAGGAGCCTGGAAGAGTAGAGGCCAGGTGGCAGCACTTAACCATCATAAGAAAGGTGGTAAAAATTACCATCATAAGCAGCAAAGTTGTAATGGTGGCTAGGGCAGGGCTGATCTATGGATATGGTAATAGAATATAGTATTCCTAGGAACAGGATAGATAGCCATCAAGGCTATTCCTTAACAAATCATAATGAGAAGGGCTCAAAAATGGATGAGCAGAAGGCTGAGATCATCCACTTAATGAAAAGTCACGATCCTTTGCCAGTTTACAGACCTAAGTCAATTCTTAGTTTCAGAATCCATCATCTGAAAGAGAGGCCAGGTCCTAATGAAGAAGGACCCAGTAACACCACAGGACTGGGCATAATAGTGCTTTCCATTAAGCCCACCTGGTGATTATTTCTCAATTCCAAAATGTATAATTAGAAGGGACATACACAGCAGTTCAGAAATCTCATAATGACTCCTTGACAGGCAAAGTAAGAGCTAATGTTGTAGGAAAAGTCAAATGGAAGCCCCCTAAATTTCTCCCTTCAGTCAAGATTGTGAATTTAAAAAACAGTATTGTATCCTGGGGACTAGTGCTATTTTCAAACACCAAAAAATCAAGTGATCCTGAGATCACAACTGCCCATTGTATACTCCACTCTATTAAATGTATCAAATCATAAGTTTGGGCAGGCCCAGCAACAATCAGTCATAAAGTGGAAAGCATATATATAAAAAATTAGGCTTGAGAAAGTCCATATCCATGGTCTCATGAGACATTCCCTATGACCAGCGGATGGAAGATGAAGAAGTCGAAGCTTGGTTTATGGATGTGCAAGTTTGATGTATGGGTATAAGCCAAAAATAGACTGCTGCCTCAGGGTGGCCCTATTCAGGTGTGGCTTTGGAAGAAGAAAATAAAGGGACGTCCTCTCAATGGCAGAAATTCAGGTGAAGCAGCTTGCCATTCGCTTCAGATAGAAAGTGAAGTGGCCCAAAGTAAGGATACACATGTACCCATGTGAAGCGGTAAATGTCTATTTGGTCAAAGGCCTTGAAGTTGCAATATTGGAAAACTAAGTAAAAGAATGTGTGGGAAACAGGCAAATGTTATATTTAGAGAAGTGGACACAAAGTGTGAGAAATTTTATATTGACTTTAATGACCCACAGTAAAAAAGTTTCAAACAACCAAGTGGAAAAGATGTCTTCCCCAGTATTTGTCAGTCAGCCTCTCTCCACAGACATCCAAGGACCAGCGCAATGGGATCAAGAATGGATTTGCCAAAGTGGCAGACACAGGGGCGATGCATGGCTCACAGCATGATCTCACTGAGGTTGATCTAGTCACTAAGAAATGTCCCATCTCTCAGCAACAGAGGCCAATGCTCATCCTTCAATATGATACCAACCCTCAAGTGGACCAATCTGAGTTTTGGTGGCAAGTCCATTATATTGAATACCTTTTACCTTGAAAAAGTAAATGTTTTATTTTGACTGGCATTGCTATACTCTAGCTATGAGTTTACTTTACTACCCACAAGACCTCAACCAGCATTACTACATTACTTACTACATTACTACATTAGCTCTCTAGGACTTCCATAACAAACTGCCACAAAACGGGTGTGTTAAAACAATAGAAATCTGTTTCTTCACAGTTCTTAAGTATAGAAGTGTAAAATGGCAGGTTTAATTCCTTCTGGAGGCTGAGGGAGAATCTATTTCATTCCTCTCTCCTAGCTTCAAGTGGCTGCTGGCAATTCTTGGCGTTCTTTGGCTTATAGACACACCACTCCATCTCTGCCTCTGTCTTTACATTGCCTTCTTTCTTTCTTCTTCCCTTCTCTTCTCTTAAAAGGACACATGTTTTTTAAATGTAAGGCCTACCCTAATCCAGGATGGTGGTTTTTACCTGGTTTCACATTAGGTTCCTTTTGCTCCTTTAGGTATATGGTTGTGTGATCACCAAAAGCATGAAAATATTGGTAACTTTGAGTGGGACATAGTGCCAAACAACCACAGATCATGGGCTTCTACTGCCCTAAACTCTCTCCAGGACGAGGCCTCCTGATAGGTGATAAGCACATTTGTTGCCACTATGTATGTGCTAATTCTGATTGGCTAAAATTGGTTGGAATAAATGTAAAACCTTACACTGGTTTGTTGAATTGTTTATAAAACTATTAAAAATACAAATGTTTCTTCATTCTTCCTCATATCTTTAAACACCCTTCTCCTGGAGATTGGCCATCTCCATATTTTCAGGGACCAAGTAACCATTTATTGACACACAATTTCCCAGGTTCCTCATGCCCAGAGTGGTTCCCCCTCATATTATCCAGAAAAATACAACTATAGTTTCTAATTCTAAGGGAGTCTATACTCAGCTATTTGTACTTATAGTGTCAATTCATCCATATTCCATCTTTTTAGATTATAAGCCAATGGCACATAACTGGTATATGCCAATGCCATGCACACACCAGTTATTTGATACTTACTGGATAGCTGAATAAATGAAATAAATGAATGAAAAAACTAATACATGAAAAATATTTGTGTCCCATCAAAATAGAGGTGAATCGTTTTCAGTATAAATCAATGATGATATCAAATCATTGCTCCACAGATAGTACAGAAGATAAAGATAAATTCATTAAATTGATGTTCTACTTGGATAGAGGCCACTTTCCAAATGAATGTGTCCAAACTCCCATTATGAGTACTTAGACATGGCGGTACCGTGCTGTGTTTTCTGTAAAAAACAATTGTTATGAGGGCCAAAAAAGAACTGCTGTGAAACCTGATGGGACCTTAGCTCTGTCCAGTTTCCAGATTGTACAGTGATTGCTTTTGGGTTTCTACTATTTCCCATTCTCATTAAACTCTTTGTCACCAGAATGGATTTATGTGGTGCCATATTCTGCACACATTACAATGTTTGTCAAGATAATGAATAGTCTGAAAATTTGAATTTCCAATACAGTCAGTGAATTATGAAAGTATGTCTTAAAATATTTCCTAACTCTGCTCACTTACCCAACAGGCTCAGCTCTCCCTCCTCTCAAAAGCCTAACTGTTGCCAGGAAGAGGTCTGAGAGGTCAGCAAAGCAAAGATTAGAATATTGAAAAAGTCAGTGTGGCAAGGCCACTTCTTTAATTCACACCACATATTAGACATTAAAATTGTAGGTCCTCACTCTTATGACAAATGAGAATAAAAAATAGCATAAAATTAATCGGCAACACTTCTTAAAGTGACAAATAGTTATTAATTTCTTTGGTATTCATTATAACAACATCAATCATGAAAACCTCTTTGAATGTGAAAGTAGCTGTTATGTGCAGTTCCATAGGAATTTGGTAGTAATTTAGCATTCATTAACGTCCATTTACAATGAAGTGTTACTGTATTAATCCACTTTTCTGTGACAAAACCTGTAATAGGCAAAAAACATACAGTCTGTTCCCTCTGTAGATTTTCCATTTCAATTGTGAGGCCAACTTATGTCTTCAGTTAAGAATAAAATTGTAAGTGGTCTCCTGACTAGTATAGCCAGTCCTCTTGAGTCCACGGTTCAAAGAATGTAAAAAATCAAAATGATTCTAGGTATCAAAGAACAAATATAGTTTTAAAAAGTTATGTCATTGTTAAAGTAAGTTTTTGCATTTGATACAGGTTACTCTAGCCAACTCAATGACATTGAACATAGGATTCACTCTTCTTAGAGGTAGATAGTTTGATACTATTCCATGCCTCAAAAACTACCCTTACTCCTGGCTTGCTAATCTTATTACAAGTGGTTAAAATGGATGGATAACATCCATTCTGTTTACAAAGAATGTAATATAAATGAAAAATATTACAAACCCAAAGCAACAGCTATAGTCTAGTAAGAAAACGAACAAACAAAAAACTCTCTACTGGAGTAACAGTCAACTTTGTAGTAACACCAATAATATTAATATCGCCACCAACAACAATAGTAATAATAAGATCATCATTAACTACTATTATTGGACACTTAAACCGTATGCTAGGCACTGATGCAAGCATTAACATGCATTAGCTAATTTAATTCTTTAACATCCTTCTAAAAACAGTACTATTGTTATCTCTATTTTATATACTAATAGATCAGGGGAGGAACATAAAGCACACAGCTAGCAACTGGCTGAGCTAAGAACTGAAACCTGCCTATCCGGCATCAGCATCTGCCCTCTGAGAACCCAGTCTTTGCTGCCTCTTGTCTTGCCAAATGGGTTGTTTGCAAGAACACTGAGTAAGATGGTGGAACAAAATAACAAGACTAGAACTTAGAAACTTGTAAAAAGAAAGCTCAATATCCTAAAGATTGAGAGAACAAGAAATGTGTACCTCTAAATCAGAGTTTTCTGAAAAGTGTATGCTGCAGCAGGTACCAGGAGACACTGATGCCTTTAGTCCTGGACAGCCAAATGGAGTCTAGAGTAGCCAAAGCCAATAGGTCAGTTGCAATCCCAATCTGCCTCTTTCAGGCTCCTCAGAGCATGTTGGAGAGGAACAGGGTCTGAGGGACTACACATTCCCAGGCCACTCTCAAGATGAGTGATGTCCATTATTCCTGCTGTGTGCCCAATTAAGCTGAATAGAGACAAGGAGTTACTATACTACTGGGCAATACATTTCAAAAGCCAGCTGCAAAGCATAACACTGCTGTGGAAATGGAGAGAAGAGCCAACAAAGCTTCTAGAGAAGTTGTACTGTGGGTAGTCAAGAAGCACTTCAATCCAGCCCAAGGTGTGGCCAGTTGGGCAGAAAAGTGAGAGCCCACGCACAAGTATCTGGTGTGCCAAACACCACGTAGTGCCCTGAATCCCTGCCTTCATATATGTTGAAACTTCTGTCAACTTGCAGCCAATGTGCCCTTTAATTAGCATCTAAGCTACCCACAATATAACAGCTCTAACAATGCACGCAAGTTCTACAAATTATAACTCCATCATTATTTCTAAATACTTGATATGAAAAAGTTCAATTAGATTAGAATCTTTTCACATTATCACAAGAAATGCCAACATTAGTCCATGAAATAAAAGGAAGAGCTGTTAGATCCTTAAATATAATGTCAACTGTTGTAAATTATAGAATAATTGCACAAATAGTTTTAATATTTTTGTAAAACTATTTGTGGAATAAAGTTTTTTGTCAATAGAGACGATCAAGACATCATTAAAAACTTTGATCAGAAATTGTATGTAGTCATTTCAAGCATTAACTTTTGTATTAAAAAGTTATTTTCATAGAAGAAAACTCAGTTTTTTTCAATAAATGAATTTATATGGAATTTTATATTTAATATTTACTATCTTCTTTCATTTTTTAATTTATTGTCCTTATATAATATAAAAAATAATGACTGTCTTCACCAGCCCTCTGGAAACTTCCCTAAACCCCCTTCAGCATATCCCAGGATGCCAAACAAATATTCTCACAAAAAAGGTCAGGAAGCTCTTCTCTGGAGGGTGCCTGGTAAAGAAGACACAACAGGGACAAGCTCACAAAAACCCGAAGCAAAATCATCCTAGGAAGAAGAAAGCTTTAAAGTCCCCCTGCCTTTCTAAATGTTTTAAAATATTTATCACACCCATGAGGACTTTTTTAAAGTGGTAAATTCTCACTAGATTAAAAACGAAACTCAGCTGAGAATATGGAATCAGGTTTTGAATTGGACAGGCCAGAGGATGGTGCCTGGAACATGACAAAACTCTCTTTTTGAAGATGCTTGCAATGCACATGCAAGTACCTGGCACCTACACTGGGGAGAGGTGTTTGTTTTCATTCCGACTCCAAAATCCCTGCCTTCCTAGACTTATGCCACGAATCTACGGCATCAACACCTTGGTTACCCCTTTAGTAACAAAATGAATGAACACAAGTTCTAGGGCTGCCCACTGAGCCCTGGGGGTGCTAGTTACACATGCCCTTGTGAACATGCGCCACCTCACAAGTGAGGAAGTGAGTGTCCCTGCTACAGATTCCCCTCTCCAGAGGTGATTGCCAATGGCAGTCTTCTGGATTGAGAACTCCCTGCAGGGAGAAACTTTCTTCTTTATAATACTTAGTAGAAAGATCAGATGGCATATAGATTCCCTCTGCCATGTATTTGCTGAGTCTTATTGGGCAAAACACTTAACCATATTGAAACTCTGTTTCCTCATCTGTAAAACGGGAATTAACTTACCTATGTCATATGGTCTTTATAAAGATTAATGAGATAAGGTTCCTTAGGTTCAATACTGCAAGGTCCTCAATACAGTTTAACTAATAAAATGATAGCTATTATTAATGGTTCTTGAACTGAATTGTTAAAGGTATTATTTGAAGTGCTAACTAGCTTTAAAAGTTCTATTCCTACCTGAACTGATATCTTCACAAGGCAATGTGTGTGTAAATAAACATAAGAATTTTCTTATCCAAGTGATAGTCTCTGTAACTCTCTCCTTTAGGTTCAAAAATCTCAGGTAAGTTTATCAGCTAGTTTCTTTTCCCCTCTTCTCTACATCCCCCATACCCTGGAGGAATGAGGGCACAAAAACCTCCCAGCAATACTGGCTCCTCTTTTCTCCCCTGAAGTGGGTTGGATTGACACATCTGAAGATTATAATATATACTTTAAACTGCAGGGTCCTCCACTGATCATAGTATCCAGAGCTAGCCAAGCCCCTGATCTAGGACCACCTCACTTTTCTATCTGTCTTAGTCCATTCAGGCTGTCACAACAAAATACCTTAAACTGGGTAATTCATAAACAACAGATATTTTTGCCCACAGTTTTGGAGGCTGGGAAGTCCAAGGTCAAGGTGCTGGCAGACCCAGTGTGTGGTGGGGGCCCTATTCCTCATACATGGCACCCCCTTGCCTCACATGGTGGAAGGGGCAAACAAGCTCCCTTGGGTCTTTTCTATAAGGGCACTAATCCCATTCATGAGGGCTCCACCCTCATGTCCTAATCACCTTCTAAAACCCCTCACCTTTTAACACTAATGTATTAGGGACTAGTTTTCAACATATGAATTTTATGGGGGCACTTTGAGACCATAGAACTTTTCCTTCGTTTCTTCTTTCTTTTCCTGAGCTTATGAATATTCAATCTTTCTTGTATCTGTTTCTAAGATTGGTTGACTACTTTCTCCGACTCACTGTTTTCTACTCCTTAGCTGCCCACTAGTCACTGCCCTAATTCCCAGATTTTCTGACCCCTGGATTATCCCCAGCTTTGAAGCCCCAAAATCCTAATCACTCACTTATCAGTGACCAGCCCAGCCCATCCTTTATGCCCACCATTGGGGAACAGGAAGAGATCACCCTGTCACTGGAAACTCTCCCTTATTCTCTTCCATCATATCTCCTTCCACCCTCTCCACCAGGAAGGTCATGAGAAACCCTTTATTATTTCTAAGAGATGGTGAGATCCAAACATAACATATCGAAGACCTGAGAGATGCCACATAACTGTGGCTTCTCCTCTTTCTTGCCCTTGTTTTAACCAGCCAGCAGGGAGATGCACAGAGCCTATGCTACAAGGTTAAGAAAGAAGGCATGATATAAGAGTTTATAAAGTGTTTCATTATAACTATGTAAAAGTAACTGTTTGCCCATGTTTTTCTTGTGCCTAGCATAGTGTCTAAGTGTTGTGGATGTCTCATAAATATTTGATGCATAAACGTTATCAGTTAATTAATGCATAGACAAAATACTAGAAGGCAATATGCCAAAATGTTTGTCTTTGAATGATAAGATTATAAATGACCTTTATTGTATTTTCTACTTTTCTATACTTTTCAACTTTACTATAATGATCATGCATGGCTTATATAATTGCAAAAGAACATTCTTAGAACACATAGAGATTTCCTTACAAAATTAAATTACTTTTAGATGACAATATAAAAGAGTATATACTGTACTATTCCATTATATAAATTTCACAAGCTGGCAGAACTAATCCATGGTACCAGACGATGGTGGTGACCCTTGTTGGGAACTGGCTAATTTTGATTTCTTCATCTGATGTTAGTTACACATGTGTCCACTTTGTAGAAATTGAGATGTTCATGTATTTGCACTTTTCTGCATCTATATTAAATTTTAATAGAAAGTTAACCTTTGAAACTGAAAAGAAAAAGAAAAAAAGTTACTGCTTTTCAAGTAAAACACTTCAGGAGAAAAAAATTTCATTTTAAATTTTTGGTATATTGATTATAATCTCATTCTCTTCAAAGAAAAAGAATACAAGTGTGAAAATTAAGAAGAAAGCATCATACCAAAGCAGTTAAGTAATACTGGAAATGGAAGGCTATTAAATTGGCAGCAGTGATATTGCCATGTTAAAATTCAAGTTTTCAATCTTTAAAACAGTCATGGGATTACCTAATATAATAATACAATTGGAATAGGTACTGTTTGCGTTTCTTTGTAATTATGTGATTTATTAGACTTCTGACTTTGCTGTCTCTTAAATAATTGCTCTCTCTCTCAAAACCAAAAGCCTTTTCATATCCACATGTTAAGTTAGAAAAGACTTTAGAAACCACCATTCCCACACCCTTGTTAGTAGAAAAATACTCATGTTGGGAGTCACCTGGGCTTTGGCCTTGTCTAGCACCTTACATTTTATAATGGCTCCAAGTACCTTATCTCATTTTGAGTCCTGTGGATGTGCAAGCAAGTTATCCAATGAATGACCCCTGCCCCTGAACCTCTATCTGGACAACCTGGTAAAGAAGAAGCTGGAACTGGGTACTCTTTACCAGCAGGACAGGCTGTGTACAAATCCAGTTTCCCATGAGATCAGCAGGTGCTATCCAGTTTCCCATGAGATCAGCAGGTGCTAACAGCTGACATGTAAGGTTAAAGTGCTTGGGGTTGGGGTAGTCTGTTTGTCCCCAATTACAAAGGCTGTTCTAATGATCTCACATTAAAGGGGAAAGCAAAAGAGAGTAAGATCCCTCTCATAGAGCCCATGGAATGCTAATGTCCAGATATGCATGGCTGAAGCCTCTGCCAAGAAAATGGGGGGCCCAGAACATCAGAGACACTGCTAGGGTTTCCCTGAGCCCTTTGAATAACAGGCTTCCAAAAACCAACCATCCGTAACTGATATGGAGAATTATCTCCTTTTAAAGACACTCAATCTTATGTCCAATTACAGTGTCATCATGAGCCCAAGTGACAGCGTAAGTTTTATCCATTATCAAGATTAAGAAATGTTTGATAGATCATTGTCTTAGCTTAGTTCATTTTGTGTTACTATAAAGGAATACCTGAAGCTGGGTAATTGATAAAGAAAAGAGATTTGTTTGGCTCACGGTTCTGCAGGCTGTACCAGAAGCATGGTGCCATCATCTGCTTCTGGTGAGGGCCTCAGGAAGCCTTCATTCATGGTGGAAGGTGAAGGGAAGCAGGCATCACATGGAGAGAGAAAGGAGGCAAGAGAGAGGCGAGAGGGAGGTATCAGAGTCTTTTTAACAATCAATTCTCACAGGAACTAACAGAGCAATAAATTACTCATGACCATAAGGAGGGCATCAAACTGTCTATGAGGCATCTGACTCCACGACCCAAATACCTCCCACCAGATCCCACCTCCAACATTGGGGATCAAATTTCAACACAAGATTTGGAGGGGTCAAATATCCAAACTCCAAACCAAAATTTTATTAAAAATTTTTAAAAGTTGGTAAATTGACAAAGAATGAAGGGGGAGTTTCTGAAAATGCCAAAAATATGGGAAAATATTTCATTTTACCACTAATAAAAAACATAAAATATAATATTATAGCATTTTGTATTCAAGTTAGCAAAATAATTACAAAATAAATAATTTAACTCTTAGAACTCATGTCTACATTGTTGTAAGCTTGGTACATAAGGAATTCAACATAGATATATATAACTCAACCCATATCAATTTGATCAATACTCCTACTTTTTAACCTAATAGCTTCTGGTAATTTATATTAGGGAAATAATATTTTTAAAAATATTTTAGAAAATTGTGTCAGTATGTAAGCTATATTTTTTTAAAAAAATAAGCTATTAAACTAAAAATATTATGTAGTTTTTTTAAATGGCAATAAACTCTATATAAGAAAAAGTATTTAAAACATACTATTAGCTAAAAAATTCAGATTCATAAATGTTTAATTCCTATTATTATAATTACATAAAATATGGCTGTATACCAACCAAAACTGAAAGAAAACAATACATTGAAATGAAATCAGCTATTCTGTGAGACTTATGAATTGTGATAATTTATGTCTTTTTAAAATCCATTTAACTCTGTGCAATAAAAATACATTTAACTAGATAATTAGCTCTCTGGCATTATTGCAAATTCTATAAACAATAAAATACATCATATTTCACCACACTACAAATGTAATGAAATCAAAGGTATTTTGTTTAAATACTTAGAAAATATATGATGATGGCCAAGTCACTTAACCTTTCTGAGCCTTTATTTTTTCCTTTACAAAATGGATATAATAATACCTGTACTTCTATCTCACATATTTTATACTACTCAAGTAATTGATGCATATAAAAGTACTTATTAATTGACAGGCCCAGATGTTGAAAGTTCAAATTTAGAATCCATACCATGGGGAGATTTTCATCCTTGAATTGTATTCCTCTATTATTTGGAAATAAATAACTAGGAAAAAAATAACAACTACCATTTAACTAATAAATACTAAATGTCAGGAAATGTTTGACACTGACAGGAAAATGACAGGAAATGTTTTACATACATTTTTTCCCTGATCTTTTGTAACAATTGGTAAGATAGATATATTTAGGGAACTAAGGCTCGGAATGGTTAGGGAATTTGTCAAGATAATACAGCCAACTATTACTTATAAACACTTGGTTTAGTCAGGGTTCAAGGAAAAATTCCTGAAAGTCCAATGTCAACCAATTATTTTCTGCTGATTTTTTGTAATTTCTACAGTCTTAGCTTATATTAGTAGAAGTATGATATTTTGAAAGCACCACACTCAAGGATCACATAAGTTTACATCAAAAATTATAAAACCAGAAAAGCAGACACAATGGTAAGGAGTTTGGAAACTATGTCACAGAAAAAGCAATTGAAGAAATAGGTGATTTGTATGGAGAAGAAAGATATAATCACAGGGCTGCCACTTTGAAGTATTGTTCCTTTGGGCATAAAGAAACAGAAGTCCATGATTGGGATGGAAAAAACTGGGTTATTTGTTCATCTGGATCAAGTTATTCTCTTATCTTGCACCTTCTTTCTCAATGGTTTGTATGCGTCTTTATAGCCTCCACTAGAGTAAAAAATACATTCTTTACTACTATGTACTGCCAGTGCATGGCCTAGCATAAAAATATGCTTAAAATATAATAAGAACACCATATATACTTACAGAATAGATAAGTGAATGAAACGGTAAGACAATAGCTATCCTTGATTTCCATATGTGGAATGAAATGTAAGTCCATTATGTTTAATAGCCCTTATGACCTTAATAAATTTTCTCCTTGAAAAATTCTTCTTATAAATTAATGCTTACCAAACAAAATGTTATTTTTCATTGATTTATATGATACATTTAAAAATGCTTTCATTTATTTATGTATAATTAATCTCCAGTGGAAAATAACATTTAATTACCTACAACCCTTTAACTATACGTCTGTTTCTAGGAGCCTCACCATTAAGTTTTAATAATTGATAAAAACTGAGTATCAGGGGAGAGTACAGAAAGTTAGAACCATAAACAATTATCAAAACAATTCCTCATTGAGAAGAATCACAGTAATGGAGTAGAAAAACAAAAGCTTTGTGTTTGGATCCTGGCTCATATACCTCAATTTTCTAGTTCAGAAAATAAAAATTTACCTGTTACATAGGATTTAGTTTTATTAGAATTAAAATGTTATACAACATAGCCTGCCACACAGTAGATAGTCACTAAATGAAAATTCCTTTTTCTAGCCTCTATATCGCAGAGTACACAGCATGTTTGTATAATCCTAACACTCTAGGGATGCTGAAGGAAGGAAGAACAGAAGTTATTTCAGACCTGCTGCCGTCAAGCTTTTAACTTCCACTGTTATGAACTGAATTGTGTCCTCCCCAAAAATCTGTATGTTAAAGCCCTAACCTCCAATCTGACTGTACTTGGGGATAGAGTCTATAAGCAAGTAATAAAGGTTAAGTGAAGTCATAATGGTGGTATCCTAATCCAAAAGAACTGGTATTCCTATAAGAAGAAGAAGAGACACAGAGCTCTCACTACCTTACTCTCTACACACACATAGGGGAAAGACCATGTAAGGACACAGCAAGAAGGTGGCCATGTGCAAGCCAGCAAGAGAGCCCTCACCAGAAACCAACCCTGACTGCATCTTGTTAGACTTCGAGCCTCCAGAACTGTGAGAAAATTAATTTCTGTTTTTTAAGTCATTAAGCTTGTGGCATTTTTTATGTCAGTGGAGCAGACTAGCACACCCACTCACAAGAGTTCAAACTTGTAATTAGAGCTGGGGATGAAGTGGGTAAGCACTCCATGGCATTATTGGAAATTAAAATGTCTTTCCAACACTTCATGTTTTTACAAGAAGATAGAGCTACAGGTTATTTACATTGCATGATATGAGAAGCTGAGATTATGTTTTTTTCCCTAGGATTTCAGGACCATTTTTTTTCTTGGCATGAAATTTGCCTATCCAAGTAGAAACTGACCTCCCATGAACATGTGAATTCTAAAGGAAGGCCCCAGAGAAGGCATTGCTTAAAGCCCAGAGTACACAGGCCTGTTTCAGTTTAGATTTCAATAGAAGAGGATCCTGAGATGAGAAAGTACAAAAATTTATTAGGAAGGTGATTCCAGAAAACACTGGAAGGAAGGTAAGGAGGTGAGATAAGAATAAAAAAGACTAATAAAGGATATATCTTCAAGCAAGTTGCCATTGTGGACCACTGGAGCTTGATTGATCTAGGGAACTAGAAAATAGTTTGAACATGGGCCTCAAAGTTATCCTACCCGCTGAGGGAGGGAGTGGGGGACATATGGCCAATGTTGGCTTGCTCAGTAGGGAATCAAAGCAGGCTTCAACAGCCAAATAAAGCACCCAAGTAGAGCTGCAGGTGCAAGTAGACTGAAGTTTGGAAGTCATGTATAAAGCATTTTTTCCAAGAGGATTCAGGTAAGGAATTAACAATGTCAGCTATAGGATCCTATTGCTTATGGATTTATTCATGAATTACATGCCTCCTTTAAAAAGTGATTTGAATCTCATGAATTTACATTTAATGGAGAGATAAAATTGAATTGCATGGTCTGTTATAAGCTTAAAAGTCTTCCACAAGTGAGAAATTTTAAAGTATAGACAAATTCTTGAAGAAATTAGTATCCTTGAATATTTCAAGAATCTCCATTATAATCACAACACAATCTGATTAGCAATCTGTGACAAAAGAATTTTCTAAACAAATGAAAACTTCAGTCCAAGCATTATCTGAACACCACAAATTCCAAACTAATCAAGACTGAATTTGTGAAGGTATTTTGTTTGTTGCAGGTGCTTTTCTATAGGACAATATCATTTTAAGTAGTCCTAAACAGTGTCTTGAAGAAATTTGGCTGCTTTATATTTTTTCAGCTGAAAATAAGCTTTTTAGCAATGGTCTCTCTGTCCAGATTGCAGCTTTCTGTAACTCCTTGCTGGTTACCTAATAGTATATAAAGGACTTTCTGTCTGATCTGATCAATCCTGGTAAACAAGCTGCCTTTGAGTATCAACCAAGGCTTCAGGATGCCTTAGGCTAACAGGGAACTTTTCTATGGTCTTACTAAAGATATTTAAAAATAGAATATTTGTACTCCTCTCCCAGTAGCTTCCTGGGTTTTCATATCTGACTGAGGAGGCAATAAGGAACTGCTTGAAAGAAATGCCATCAGTGGCATATTCCATATGGAGAGTTTCTTGAAGCCTAAAGAAAGCAGTTGTTGTTTAAGTTCATCTGCTTTAATAAATTAGTCAAACCTTTTCTCTTTTCCGAATTAAAGTAATATGCATTATATAATTTTCACAAATTCATGTAATTGGACTTTCAAAATAATTATATAAGTTTTTCTAATCAAAAATTCATGATTAAGAGTCTCACAGTTTACAAGTATCATTAAATTTTGACTAGTTGCTTTTTGTGTATAAGGGGGGTTCACATTTTTATAAGTAACTACTTTAGTGAATAGTAGTTTTATAAGTAACTACTTTAGTGCATTCTTATGTCAGGTGTCAAAATTTGTCCCACTTACTCTGGTTACATGTAGCTGAAGTTTCTGATCTTGTTTTATGCCAGGACTTAAAAAATTAGATTGGAAAATTCTTGATTGAGATGCCTTAAATAGCTGAACTAGAACAAGTAAATGGTGAAAAATTCAAACAATGATTTATTGAGCACTTGTTACACATGCAACTTGTGCTTGGCTTTGTGGAGAAGAGAGAAGAAGAAGGGGAAAGAAAGGGAAAAAGGGAAGGATCTCTCCATGGAATCATTGTGCTGGGTGCTTTGCTACATTGTGCAATCTTTCCACTGTTTGCCAGAATAGAAGTGACTAAGGTTCTAAAACTCAAAAGAATTTACTTGAGTTTATTCATCTGAAAAGTGGCAGACCAATGGTACAAATTCATATCTACGTAACCCAGCAGCCCATGTTCTTTATACTACACCTGCCTTCCTAAGAAAAATCAAAAGATCACTTTGGCCCTTCAAAACAGATTGCAAAAATAGCAGTTTGGGAGCAATGTTTTTAACACCACTCTCCCAAGACACACACTCGTATGTCTAATTACTTCCTACATGTCCTGACCAAGCTCATTATCTGCTCCTCATCCCAATTCTGCTTTTCCTCCCATCCATATTTCCTACCTCAGTGTTGGCCAAAAGCCTAAACTTTGCTCAATATGTAGATTTCCCTTTAAATCAGGCATTCTTTATAGGTTTTTTGTGCCCCGGATGCTGTAGTAGGCAGATTTTGTTCCCCATGACCTTCATCTACTGGTGTCATGTCTGTGAATATACTATGTTACATGGCAAAAAGGACTTTGTAAATGTAATTAAGGTTACTAACCAGTTGACAGTAACACCGGGAGACCGGATTATCTAGGAGGGCCCAATGTAAGCACATGAGCTCTTAAAAGCAGAGGATTTTTTCTGGCTGTAAACAAAAGTGATATAGCAAAAGAGAAAGCCAGAGAGATCTCACAGACACAAAGGATTCAATGTATCATTGTTGGCTTGAAAGTGAAGGGAACCACATTTCAAGGAAACAGGCACCTCAGATCTACAACTGCAATATTTAAGGCATGTCTATGAAAGTAAAAAGTACAGCCAAACAAAAGGGCAACTCCCTCCAGGACCCAGAAATGAAGAGTCAGGTCCCTTTGGATATGACTCCAGCCTGCCTGAGTAGGGTTGAGGATGTGCCTGTCCCCAACCACACCTAGAGAATTAAATCTGTACTCCTTAACCAAACTTGCAAAGTCTTCCACAATCTGCTCTGAACCTACACATCCTGCACAGGACAACACCTCCTGCACCTGCCCTTCTGGAAAGGCAGGCACTTGGAAGACTAACTCAAGATGTGGAAACTCAAACCCTTAAGACGAGACTGTAAGTTAAGAGCAACGCTTGTACCAGCTCTCCAGTAAACAGGCAGGTAAAAAGCACAATCTGTGAGGAGAGGCGGAAGACAGAAAGGCCCTTGGGGGCGGGATGGGGGGGGGAGGGAAACGTTAGAATCAGTGAATCTTCCTCCCAGGAGAGGCATCCCAGAGGCGACGTGGAGCACGTGTCCCCCCCACAGCAGCCCCGAGGTCGCGTCTCCCCCAGTTCCTGCGCGCCACTTGCAGGCGGGAAGGCGAGGCGCAGGCCTGCGCTTGGGAACAGGGGGAACGCTACCTGTCGCCATGTAAAGGGTACCTGTGCGGAGGCCATTCCCGTTCAGCACAGCCTCGGTATCTGGGGTATCTGGCCGCTGCCGCTGGAGCCCTTCAGCCGGGCTGGGAGGAGGGAAACTTCTGAGGAAGCTCATAGCAGCAGAGAGCACGGCAACACAAGAGCTGGGACACAGCATTCCCAGCATGCTGCGGGCCGCCCCGGAAGTGGTGGCAGTCACCCCGGAAGCAAAAAACAAAAATTATCTACATTTTAACGTGACGCCTGTGAAAACATAATCACAGTCACAAAATGAGCACCTCAAATCCTCACCCCCAAAGCCTCCTTGTAATTATTTGGAATTCTTTTCTCTTGTTCCTTCCCCCACCTCCAACCAATCACTGATGTGCTTTTTCTCATTACAGATTAGTGCTCGTTTTCTAGAACTGTATATAAATGGAATCATATAGTATGTACTCTTTTTTTTTGATCTGGCTGCTTCTATGCAGAGTAGTTATTTTGAATTTTATCAATGTTATTGCATGTATCAATATTCTACTCATTTATTGCTAAAAAAAGTTTTATGATATAGATATATCACTATTTGTTTATACATTCACCTGTTGATGGATATTTAGGCTGTTTACAGTTCGGGGTTACTGCAAACAAAGCTGCTATGAAAATTAATGTGCAAGTCTTTGTATGGACCTATGCTTGTTTTCTCCCCACCCTACCTTAGGGAAATACCTAAGAAGGGAACAACAGATCTTAAGAGAGGTATATTTTTAACTTTTTAAAAAACTGTTAAACTTCTTTTCAAAGTAGTTATATCATTTTATGGCCCCACCATCAGTACATGAGAGTTCCAGTTGTTCCACTTTCTTGCCAACACTTGGTACTGTCAGTCTTTTTCATTTTAGTCACTGCAGCAGGAGTGTAGTGGTATCTCACTATGTTTTTAATTTGTATTTCTCTAGTGACTAATAATATTGAGCATTCTCTCATGTGCTTATTTGTCATTTGCACATTTCTCTGGTGAAATATCACTAAAATCCTTTGCCTATCTTTTTTAATTGGTGTTTTTATCTTCCTCTTACTGAGTTGTTGCACTTTATATATTCTAGATACAAGTCTTTTGTTAGATATATGTTTTGCAATATTCTTCCCATGTGAGCCTTTGTCTCTTCCTTTTCATAAGTGTCTCTTGAAGAGCAAAAGTTTTCAATTTTGATGAAGTCCAATATATCAATGTTTTCTTTTATAGATTGTTTTTTGTATGGTATCTAAGAATTCTTTGCTAAACTCCAAGTCATTAAGATGTTTTCCTATGTTTTCTTTTTAATGTTTTATAGCTTTAGCTCTTACATTTAGGAATATAATCCATTTCAAGTTAACTTATATATATGGTGTAAGATAAAGATTGAAGTTCCTTTTGTTCTCCCTCATATGCCTATTAAATTGTTGAAAAAATTATCCTTTCTCCATTTAATTTCTTTGGCACCTATTTACAAAATAAATTAACCATATGTATGTGTATCTGCCTTCATGGAAAAACTCTGAGGTGTCTTTAAATTACAGAACAGATTGTGCAAACATCAGTTTGGGCAACAATTTTTAAAAATGTAGAGTGATTCATTTAAAAAGGTATGTGCTGACATGACTGTAATGCCTTTGAATCTGAATCTGCAATGTTCATTAATAATTTCACAAGTTTGGCACCAAAAAATTATTCATCAAAGAGCATGCTCAAGCCCTATTCTTGAGGGGTTCACAGGCCAGAAGGAGTAAGAAACATGCTTGTGCTTATTCATACTCATCATACCAAGATGGGCAGCTGAAAAGTATCCAAAGAAATTAAGGAAGGTGTGAGTATTACCAACTAGGGCAATCACAGAAGCATTCCCACTGAAGGAGAGCAGGAGGGTAAGATTTGGACATATAGAAGTGAGAAGTGAATTCCAGAAGGAATGGAATGTATGAACAGAGGCATGAAGACAAAAAAAAGAAAATGGGGCACATAAGAATAGAATTTAAGCTGAAGAAAAATGTGAGTAATAATATGATTTCTGTTCCGGAATGCTCTATACCCATAAGGTTGTTTAAAAGGTTGCCTGATCAGGAAGAAAATGAGCCAGTAATGAACAAAATTCCAAATACCAATACCCTGCTCAATCCACCGTTCCCATGCAGTTAGTCAATTTAAAATTGAAAACTCAGAGAAAAAAAATAACTTAAGTCCTAAGTGACTAAAGGGCAGGGAGTGTCTACAGCTGTCTAGCAGATACGCTGAACAAAGGGATGAGATTCACGTCCCAGGCAGGATGGAGAGTCAGAATGAAATTTCATCATACCATTCAGAATGGCTTGCAATTTAAAACTAATAAGTTGTTTATTCCTGGAATTTTCCATTTAATATTTTCAGATCACAGTTGACCACAGAAGCCTTGGAAGGTAAAACTGTGGACTATTGTACTATTTTGACTATTAGCCACCTTCTTGTGTATTTAGTCTTGCCTCCTAAATAAATATGTCTCTTCCTTATTTGAATACAGATTTCTTACTTTTTTATTAATAAAATTGTTCACAGTGCATCCTAAAACTTTACACATATGCAGGAAATATTTTCATTCAGAAATATTTTTGTTTGTGATTCATCTAGCAAAGGTTGTGGATGTCGTTAGAATTAAGGTTATTTCTCACAGACTAATCTGTGTGTAGTTTGTTTTGAACCAGTATGCTATCATCCTTTTTATAGCTCTATATCAGGTTTATGTATAATTCAATCATTACCTTGGGGCACACTATTTGATGATTACAATAAAAAAAAAGATCTATTTTGTTGTTCTTTGTGAAGGTACTTTCATTATCACATGTCACTCAGTTACAAGAGTTTATGGGACCATTTACACCCAACGGACACTTTAAACATACGGTTTTTATGACAACTAAACTCCAAGATAAATGAAAACATTTTAAAAAGATATTAGGATCCTTTCCTGGGTCTTTGATTGATATGAATTGGGGCAATAAAAAGGGTTTTCTTTTGTATAGTCCTGCCTGATACAAGTCACTGGAGAAATGGAGCTGAGATGGAGTGTTCCAAATAGCTAATGGCCCAGACTTGCTCACTCAGTACCAGGAGGGCCCCTAAAACTAAGAATAAAAAATGAAAAATAGGCAAATGATTTTTTAACCAGTGTAAAAATACTTTAGGTTAATTAAACAAATAGTTTTTGGATGCTTTCTATGAGATTGTGTTCAAATGTGGTCAATGGCTACCCCTCTGCTGTCAAATAGCAACTCATGACTTATCGTTCCCCAAAAGTATCATTTTTTTGTCATGAGACTATTTTGGTCTCCAAGAAAGTCATTTAAAATGCAAACCCCTCTCATATAGTCTAGCAGTTATCAAAAATAAAAAATAAAAATGAAATGCAAGCCTCTACAATGGGAGATATTTGAATAGGAACTACATATTAGATAATACTATTGTGTCAATGGTAGATTTCTTAATTTTGAGACTATCACTGTGGTTATGTGAAAACAAGTTCACATTCTTATAATAATTATAAAAATGATACCATATATCTTTTTATATAATAAAGATAAAGCAAGAAAATGTAACAAAATGTGAACAATGAATTGCATTTAGGTAAAGGACATATGGTAATAAAATGTAACATTCTTGAAACTTTTCTATAGGTATGAAAATGTTTTTAATAAAAATTTATTTGAGCAGGATTAAGTATCTGCCTGATCAAAGAAGCACCCATAGAAAATAGTACCCAGGGGGTACCTAAAAAAGCACCTGGCCCCTGAATGCCCTTTAGCAATTTATTTCTTTATACCAAGCCATTGCTGTGTTGCTTTTCCTCCAGTGACTGTGAACCTCTGGCATACTCCTCAGAATCCTGAACTCTATTCATTCCAGTCATTGTCATCATAAGATTTGGCGGCATTTCATTCATCTCTAGATTAACCTATTAACCTACTAACAATATCTATCTATCCTAATTTGCAGTCCCAGCAAGAAAAGCTGTCTTTAGCCCCCACCCACAAGCCAACCTCATATTCCATCTTCCCTGCTCAAGGATCTGCTCCATCAATGATGCTGGCCTTTCCTATGACATTAGACTTACTTCTTCCCCTCAGCCTCTTCCTGATTATTCCTTGCCTTGACCCCACCCTGACTCTAAGAATATGTGTGATCTCCTTTCACAATATTTAAAATATCTGTAATGGTGACAATGAGGTACTCCCCACTAAGAACTTGGGGGAAAAAATGAGAGTTAAACTACAATCACATATGGATTACATGTTATGCATCAAAGTAGAAATCTACAGAGTTACTTTAAAGAGACAGAATGGCTCTAAGGTCATAGAGATTTGGCTAAAATGAGATTAGTAATATCAGCATGGTTATACAAACAATGTGATAATTACTTAAAAGGAAAGTTCAGAAATATAGCAAAGGAAAAAAAAAAAAAAGACAAAACTATGGTGATAGAAAGCAGAAGAGTGGTTACCACAGAGTGGATAGCGTGGTGGGGACTGAATGTAAAAGGATGAAGGGGAACATTTTAGGGTGATGGAAATATTCTATATTTTGATTATAGTGGTGATTCCATGACTATACACATTTGTCAAACTCATCAAATTGCACTTTTAAAATTGGTAAATTTTACTGTAGGTAAATTATAACTCAACAAAGTTAATTTTTAAAATGATGCCAGTGTTTATTAGTAGTAAACAAGATTGGGAGGACATATCTCACAACTGATCACTACACACCTGCAAGAAAACACCCTGCCTATGATGCCAAATAATGAAATTGTTTTTCTACTATGCCCCTCAGAGTCAAAGTGCCCTTCCCAGTCTGTGGTAGTTGGTCTAAAACTGCTTTCCTCTGGGAACGTCTAGCCTGCACAGAAGCCTTTCTGCATGATGTGTCATAATAAAATTATCCTTTATTTGAATATACTGAGAATTTCCCTCTTGCTAAGAGTCATGGCATTATAGTCTTTTCAGAGAGCTAAAAGGATACACACAAACCTTTTATTTGTTATCAGATATTTTCTCACCCACACTGATCTTAAAATTACCAATAACAACAGTAAAATTCTGTCCTTCACATTTCTTTCTTTATTTCTCTAGGGGTGGGAAGGTAAGACAAAGAAAAAATGGTCTAATTGCATCCAGGATGGATTTTTCTCTCTTGCTAGGTTCAAATAACAAACCCAGGAAGTTCTAAATCCTGGAAGCCCATCTGTCAGCATCTGGTTCCCCGGAGACCAAGAGAACGCTTTCATTTAGCCGAAGGCTGCTATAGGCAGCCACACACCCGCCTGGGAAAATACATCATTTTTTGCAAGTGTGAAAATGACTGCTTAGGGGAGTCAGAGCCCTAGTTACATGCCCCATTTCAGAGCCTTCAGCCCCAGCTGCCAGGACCAAATAGGACAGCGATGGCCCTGGGGATTCAGAAATTCAGTTTGTGTCTGACAACCTCAGAAACCCCAGGCCGCATTGAAGAAGAAGAACTACCTCTGTCACCAGCTCAGAAAACTCATCAAGGGCAGGGACCCAATCTTGGCTCCAAAGGAGTCATTGCTGGCTCCTCACTTATCATCCCCAAGCTGGAGCCTTCAGAAAATAATGAGTGAATGCCACCATACAAGGTGGCTCTAGACAAAGAGCCACAAGCAAAGCCACCCTCTTCCTCTTGCCTTAGCATCCCCCTGAACTGCCCCCTGATCAGCCTGTCTGCTTCCCAGCTTAGCAGGATTCCTGATCCTGCATCCCCAACCCCTACCTGCCCTGCCTTCTCCGCCATCCTCCCACATGTTGGCAACACTAACACTGAACAGGCTCCAACACGATTCTACAGCTCCATTGATACTCATAAATATGATAAGGCCTTTACTATTATCTAAATTTACAAATCATAATTTAGCATATCATTTCTGAAATAAAATGTAGTAAATTCTAAAAGACAAAAAAAATGTCAGTGTCCCCTTCAGACCTTCAATAAGACTTACTGTGTACAGGATAAAGGCAAGAAAGGAAACACTGAGCTATCCTGAGATGGACATGTTGGGACATCAGCCAGGTCTACACACAAGCTCAACCATCACTGCCAGAACATTTACACCTGCTTCTCAGCAGGTATAATCCACATTTGTGCCTTAAGCCAGGTGCAAGTGGCCAGGGAGCTCTGGAGTCCTTCACAAACAGAGAAGGCCAGGACTGTTAAATCTCAGAACACTGAGGCTCCCACACCAACACCACCTTTCTATCCTGTAGGCTCATCCAGCTCCTCAGGGAAGTGGCAGCCTCAGGCTACACGAAAACCTGGGCTACATCAAGATCTCGTGGTGACCAAGCTGGTTCCTGAGCTGGTTCCTGGACAGTGAGGGGGGTGATAGACCTCTTGCTGTGAAAAGAAACCCAGGTCTCACATATACACAGAGCAATTTGGCTGAAATGGAGACAGTCTACTTGAAGGCTCCGGCTAGTAGAAAGGCCCATCATGGCCAGGGGCACAACATTTTCTCTAAATGTTCTCTAGCTATCTAAAATCCTCTTTGTCTTGTGATGGAATCCTGTTCGTTTTCATTTATATTTTTCACTATCAAATTATCTCTCCTGTCCACCACTCCATCATAGGCCAGTCCGAACAAGTCATGCCTGGATTCTTAGGCTAACCCTTCTTGGCTTTGCTACCCAATCTCAATCCTAGTGACCAGGCAGATACATACTAAAGCAGTACCTATATTTTTATTTTATATTGTTTTTGAGAAACATCAGTGAGTCTCTTTGATCTAAAATATCAACTCTAAATGTCTTGGCCAGTCTTTCAGTTTCCCACCCACCCATGTCCTCCCTACCAGCAATTACCTTCAGCTCCAGCCAAACAGACTTACTCACTTTCCGTTGTTCACTCTGATATGTACTAGTACCTTTCCTCTTCCTCCAATATTTTCTCTCCTTACCTCTGATACTGAAACCACACCCATTTCTTTTTTTACGGTGCAGCACAAGACTTAGCTTCTCCATGAAGCTCCCACGAAATTTCTTCAGCTGCCACTGCCATTCCCTCCTTTTCTGGAGCTCTAATGCATCTGTAATTCACACCACATGGGTTGGCACTTCATTGTTTACAAATTGTTCATGCGTGTGTTTCTGTGTACTTTGACTTACCCTATGTCCCTCTAATATGTGGCCGAGTGCCAGACACTTACAGAAGATTTCGTAAGTGATTTTTGGGCTGAAACACTTTGAGAACAATTGTTTCCAGCTACTTCCTTTTATCTGGAAAAATAAGAGAGAGAAAAAATTATATTTAATCCACTCAGAGCAGTGTTCAAAATTTAATAATCACCCTGTGAAAGACTCCCGTTCCCCATGTGATTTGACATTTTTCCCCAGGAGAACATCTCTCATCGTCTAGGCTGCTACTCCATGGCTTTGACAAATAGAGTTCACCTCAAATCTCCCTTCAAACCATATTTAAACCTCCACCCTTCCAGCAAGGACTCTAGGCTAGATCTCATTGAGCCAGTCAGCTTTTCTAATTTATAACCAATTTTTGATTTACCAAATGCCAGCGTTCAGCCGGAGGACAGATGGAAAAGCCGCAGGTAACTGCTGACCTTCTGATTACAGCGATAAGATAACCATACTGGATTTCACATTCAGATATCTACAGAGATTGGATGTGAAAGATCTTTCCCAGGGTTAGAGGGAAGAAAGAAAGCATATGGCCCCAAAATAGCATATGGCTAAAGGATTTATGAATTAATAGAAGGAGGGATTTATTATAACCTTCAAAGCTGATAAGAAATACGCTGGTGCCGGGATTTTCTGAAAACCTGAATACCATTTTAAGAAGGTTAGTTCTAGTAGAGGACTTTTATTCTTTAAATAAGTAGAATATACTATTAACAATCAGAACAATCAGGGATTTTGCTCCCAATGAGAGGTACTGGTGGCTGCTATCACTAACGCATAGTGGAAACTTGTGGCTACTCTGCAGAAAGCAGGCCAAGTCCAGACCTGATTGTGCAACACAGGGTGTTTGATTTGGTTTTCTTCTCACCTTCCCTGTCCTCCCGCTTCTAGGTGCATTATCTCTCCCCAGTCCCCTCCCCAGTCCCTTCATGGCCATCTGCCATATTAATTGTACCACCACCTTGCACACTTTTCCTCACTTTTATGCCCATTACAAACTCCTCCCAGCCCAGTGTGAGATCCACTCTTTAATGATGGGAAGAGGACTCCTGGGGTGATGTGCCCCCTCCCCAAGGGGCCCATGCAGGCATGTGAACAGGGAGAAGACTGACATAACCGCAGAGAGTGACATATTTACAGCTGAATTTCCAAAAGCTATTTTGGCCTGAGGATTTCCTAAACACAAATTACATTATAGACCCTCTGGGTATTAAGAGAGCTGAGGAAGTAGTCTAGAGTCAGGTAGCCAACAGACAAGTCAGGCACAAGAGACTCTCTGAAGCTACCTTGTAGGGCAGCCTCAGATACGGGCAGAGTGGGCTCCTCCAGAGAGGAAGGTGGGGAGAAGGAATGAGTGGTGCAGGCTGACAGTCACATGGACTAGCTGGGCTGGGGAAAAGAAAGCAAGGTGAGTTCTGGTGCGGAACCACTGGTTATGAGTCATGTAGATGTCATGTCTGATTGAGCATGGCCAGGAGGAAGATTTCTGCCTTTCCCAGAAGGGTGTCTGGGAAACCACAATAATGTGTGGCACTGACCCACTCACAAATGAGCTTTAGCCTGGAAGGGAAACCAAGTCTCTGTGGATGTTTAAGACAAACACAGTAGCAACAGAAAGATACCAAAATTTTCTTCCATAGATTTCTTTTTTTCTTTAAGTAAAACATGAGTACTTGCTATTCATGTATGTCCCAAGGAAATGCAGAATTTTATCTTCAATCACACTCCTTTTGTTCCCTATGGATCTATTTTTATATTCACCATGGGACTAGTAATATTTCTTCTTCAGAGATTTTCGAGAAGGATTGCATTGTCATTAGAAGTTTTATGTATGGGAGAATAATGGGACAAGTATAGACATGGGATCATGCCAAAGGTATTCATGGACTGGAAAATACAACAGCCAGCAGAGGCTGCGTGAGATACCTTAGAGAGCGCAGGAGATGAGACTGAATGGGCATGACTGAGTCCGTATGCTCAGAGGGCTCACTGTTGGATAAGGAAATTGAGTTACAAGGTTCTGGCCAAGAAACTTCCCGTTACCTCATTCAATGTGCAGAGTAACCTCACATAGCTACTGTTTCACTTCTCCTAGTTAAAGATGGCGAAGCTAGAGCTCAGAGATACTGAGTGCGTTGCTCAAGATTAGAGAGCAAGCCTATGACAGAGCTAGGATTTAAGTTCGCTCCTATTCACCTCTTATCTCTACCTTGCAACACTATCCAGTTAGTTTTGAATGCTGGATAAACTGAAAGAAGTGATTTGGAAACATACAGGAGGATATTAGTGGAATAATAGGAGACCATAAGCCTTGGGAGGTATGTTAAGAGCCATATAGTTATCTGCAGCTTCAGGGAAAATTTTAGTTTGACATTATCAACAAAAGACTACTAAAATCCCAAAAGACTCTGAGAGAAGTGATTTCACATTCTTAAATGGTAATGCTTTACTGTTTTTTGTTGATCTTGTTTTTGGGTGTGTCTATTCATTAATCTTACCTAAGTCCTCATAGGTATGAAAGAATTCCTCCTACTTAACTGAATAATAAAACAAATGCCTCCACTGCCATTTTTATTTATGGTGTAATTTGCTCAATTCCCAAGAATTTGCTATAGACTCACTGCCTTCTGGAAATATGGACCATCTAAGCTTGTATATGCTCAATAACACTCTAAATGTGTTTATTCAAGCACTTGTCTCCTAATTATTAAGCTTGGGTATATTTCAAGGGACATTTAATCTATCTCTGAGTCATTTACTTTGAGCTCATTCAAATCCAAAAGTAGACTGAAAGAAATATTTTCTTTTTAGGTAGTATCAGAGCTACCACACATCTTAAAATTTGGTTCATTGGACCAAGAGAAAATGTTTTCAAGCAAATTTTTGAACTTTGAGCATTAAAGAATGATTGTTAGCAAACAGCAATTGCTTCCTAACATTGCTTTCTGTGCTAAAATTTGAGTCACTTTGCAACACTTAAGAATGTACAAAAGACAAAAGAATGAGTTGATTTTGTTGGCTGCTAAGTACTCATGGCACTGTCTCTTCTGCCTTGTATTCATGTCCCTGGGTCAGTATTCATGTTTTTGCCCTAAGGCCAAACTGTGCCCTTTTTTTCTATGCAGCACATTTCCACATGAACCTCTTAGGAAAAGTCAGCATTCAATAAAGAAAGAGCCAAGTCAGAAATAAATCATAATATTAAGTTACAGAGGAGCAAGGCTGAATACTGAACAACTGGTACACCATGATAACACAATTTAGGGCAGCTGTAAGTAAAATCCAGGTCAGCCTCAGGAAGTCATGGAGGGTGTTCCTTGCTGAACAGAGAGATAACTATGTAAATCAGAAAGCAAATGAAGAGTACATGCAGGATATTTTATCCCATCTGAAGATCAGCCTACTTTCCTAGAGCCTCACAAATGATATTTTTCCCTGCAATCTTGACACTGAAAATTACAAATTAGTGCTCTAATTTGGATGTATCTTCCAAGTTTGTTACTGAAATAGTTGAGAAGAATATAGAAATTTAGCCCTCAATAGAATAATGGAATAGCCCAAGGCTGGATCTCAGGGTATTTTAGATGTGGGGCATATTGTGGCTTGAATGTCTGCCTTTCCCTTTGGATGTATGGATGGCCACAAACTTTCTAAAGAGCAAGAGTGACCTTATCATCCCAGGTTAAATTTTTCTGCTGGTGATTAGAGGTAGTCGTCTAATCTCCCCTGGTTGGTTAACCAGGTACAGGATGACTTGGCCCCTGCTTACTTTCTAAGCTTTCCTCCAGCCACCTACCTTCAGGCAAACCAAATTTTTCAGAACCGACTGTGGTCTTTGAGGATGCTGTGCTTTGACACATCTGACTGGTTGTAGAACACCCACCTCATGACTGACTGCTTGTGTGGCAAACAAAATATCCTCTCCTCCAGGAAATTTTTTTGTACTCCCATGAACCATAACATTTTGCTAATCTATTCCATTGCATGGACTGGATAGAGGCTATTGTTTAGTCATCTTTATTCTTATAACCCCAAGCAAAAGGCATAGAACCCTCTAGAAATTGCTAGATATATGTTTTTAGTATGCTGAATAAAAAACTCCCTAATATGACCAAGTAATCAAGGCTTGCTACAGCATCCTCAGCCAAGAGGAATTTAATGTCCCAAGGCTTTGAAAAAAGAATCTACTTTGACACTCATTTTATTCACACACCTGTTTTTACATGTCTAGATACAGGACCAAAATTTTTTACATCTTCTAAGAAATATAATTACAAATCTCTAAGTGGAAAGAAATCCAACATGACCCCAGACCTAGTGAGTTGATGCCTGCATTTCATTTGAGGCAGAGCTTGGAAATCCTCCAGTGCTGAGATGCCACAGTTACATAGTTACACTTATTTAACAAATATATTATCTCAAAGATCAAGCTCTAATTACTTGCTGTAAATGGGAACTGTATTAAAATTAACTCATGGGAATTTTTAGCTTTCTATCTTGGCAGCATATCCACAAGTCAGCAAATATTCACTGGATACTTACTATGTGTTTTGTGCAATGTAGGGACAAACACCAATTTTTCTCTTAGACTGGTTGCCCCTAAAATTCTAGAACTACAATTTTTTTTTTACTAAAAATAGAAAACAAAGTCTTTTTCAGAAAGCACAAATTAAGATAAATAGTGCAAGTTGAGAACCTTTACATTTTTAGGATGTTATGGAAAATGTCCTGTACAATTTTGAAGTAATTTATAGATTTTTGTGATATAAGACACAGCAATGTCCCCAACATTTTCTTCTACCAAAAGAGGGAAAACCAATTCTCTTTCTGTGCATCTTGTCTTCCTAAATCCTGCTGAATACACACAATAGCAATCTGCTTTGGGAAGATTTTTATCATGGTAGGAGAAGAGCATCGCTGATACAGTAGCATTAATAACTATTAAAGAAATGTAGGCTGAGATCTTGGAGGGAAATCTATTCTGACAAGCATCTCCCAAGAGGAATTATCATTTCTTAGACAGTTAAAACCCTCCCTCACTGCTCCATCCCACACATGCAGCCTGGTCATGAGGAATCCTCCACAAAGAAGGTTAGATGTCCTGATTAGGCCTTTCTCCAAATTAATAGTGGGTTCTCTGGGCTTTGCCTTTCTGATAAGCAAGGAAGGTTGAAACCCAGTTTTGTCTACAGACGGAAAATAAAATTGGCTTTCTCAATGGTATGCATCCCCAGGGCCTTTATGATGAATCAGCTTTCATAGATTCCTTCTTTGACCTTATTAAGGAGAGACACAGCAGATAATTTTAATAATGCGGCCTTCAATAGATCAAGAGTATTGCTTCCAAAGACTGCATAGCTGAAAAGACTAATTAATGTTGTTTCTTTGGGGAGGGACCTGGGAAAGCAGTTAGAAGGTGGAGCAATTTAACTAGAGCTTGGAGAATAAAATGCTGGCCTTAATTTTTCTTTTCCTTATCTGAGTTCTTCACACTATGAATCGAAGGCAACACGTTTAGCCTGGCATTTGGAACCATAACCAGCCCACGATCAATGGAGCCCTAATGAGAACAGCTGGCTGAGCAGTCACAGTAATCACCTTTGGACAATCAATGGAAAAGGAAATGTGAAAACAGTTTGATATCAGGTATTTCACTAATCACCCCTAATCAGAGGGGTGTGGTGTGTATTCCAAAGACCTTTGATAAATAGACAATGTTGGAATCTTTTCAAATAATTGCATAATTAAGATGAATGAACTACATGGCTTGGGGTATATTAAAGAGCAGGGTCTGGGTTTGAAGGGAGAAGCCTCTAATCTTTCCCCAGTGCTAGATATGACAAATTAAGTGCCTAATTTAACATTACCAGAAACAGAGATTTGAAAGGGCAAAAAGTGTTTTTCTTCAAAATATCATGCCACAACAGCAACTAAAGCAACAATAAAAACATTCACTACCTCCTTCCCAGTCGCCAGAGAAAGAGTCAGTGATTGACTAGAGTCAGTTTCAGCCAGACACTCAAGTTTCATATGATGGCTGCAAATTCCTCCCAGAGCCTGCTGTGATGTTCCTCAATTATCCTGATTCAGAACACTCATTGTAAAGTCAGAGCTCTGGCTTCCCCCCAGCACTGACAGCCACAGAAATTAGAGTTTGGTACATACTTTGTCTGCAGTCTACCCAAGCAGCAGCATGAAATAGAGATGACACAGTTCTGCCACCAGCTGTGTGACCTTCAGTAAGTTACCTAACCCTTCTGAGCCTCAATTTTCTCAAAGCCAAAATGAGGATGTGATAAGTACCCAAGTTCCTCACAGATCTGAAATTCAGGATCTACAATGATCTGAGCAGCTTGCTTGTGGTTCCATTTTCACTGGAGTGTTTATTTTCTTCACAATGAGCCACAATTAAACACTTGGCAGGTCTGACCCTGCTATCCCTCCAAAGGATGCATGAAGCCAGATGACTACTAGCTATATATGGTGAGAAAATAATCAAATAAACAGAGAAAGATCAGAACATTTGGGCTATTTCCAAATTCCAAATCATCTATCTATGTTTTCCTTCATTCCTCCCTCCCTCCCTTCCTTCCATCTTTCCCTCCTTCCCTCCTTTCCCTTATTTCTCTCCCTCTTGTCTTTCCTTCCTTCCTTCTACTAATATGTTTTTAGCACTACTGCACCTTGTGCAGAAACTGTGTATAAATTAAAAATAATCTCTGCATTCATGGAGCAGGTGGCCTGAAGGAATGTAAACGTTAATAAAATAATCACACAAACGTAAGTTGCAAATATTAATGGGCTATAAGGGGAGATGCAGGTGCAGAGTGCTAGAATATGTATATGCATCACATAATACCCAATTAAGAGCCAATACGTATTCTTGGACACTACTGCAAATAATGAGTCATGATGACCATTTCAATGAAGGCACCACCTCTCTGCTGTTTAATGCCATATGGACTACCCCTACCCCTAAGAAACTTCCTGTCCCTAAGAAAACTTCAACTGCCCAAACTCATTTTTATTCATCCCAAAAGTTGTATTAAGGCTATGTTGTTTTATCTTCAGTTTAAAATGATGCCATAATTTCAGCCATTTTTATCCCCAGCATAGTTGAGTAACTTGGAGACAACTAAGGCTTTCTACCCCAGAAGCAAAGAAAACAATTGCTTTGTTTATAGTGTGGTTCAGGAACTAAAAATATTTGGCTTAATCTTAATGCGTTTCCTTCTTGGAAAGGAGGCACTCTATAAATGTATGTATGTGAGTGTTATTATGTTAATACTGCAAATGGGGAATCACACAGAGAAAGCTAAGCAGGCCCATAAAGGGAGATCAGAGCACCAGCGAAAGCCTTCCATCAGAGGCCATCTCGCACCCACAGTAGGACTCTCACCACCAAGCCTAGTTGCTTCTTGTTCGTCAGCTTAACCTTAAACCAAGGCTTAAAGTTCACTAAGGCTTTAGTCATTTGTATTGTACCATTCAGATCTGAACAATTCTGACTCAGGCTGAAGTCTTTTTCTAAGTTGCCTGTGAGGGGAGTTTTGCTAAGTAAATTAATATTGCAAAGTAAATTGCTGGGGGTTGGAGTGAGAGATATTTAAAAGGTATTTGTAAATGATTTGCAAGCATTTTCACAGTACCCATTGGTTACAGACAACTTTGGAAACTACAAATCATTGTTCCATATCCTCTAAAACAAGTCTCTGGTAGAAAACTTGAAAAATGCTTCATTTAAATTTTCCTTTGCACTTAAGGTAGTAAGCCTGACGTTAAAAAACGTTTACATTTCATATTTAATACTAATAATATTATTATATTGTTGCAAACTATTGGATATGGGTGATTAATGCAGCGTCCTAATTTGCTACTCCCATGGAAATGTTTAATAATGTCTGCAAGACCCTAAAAAAGAATATGTACACCTATTATATATCAATAAAAATTAAATTTAAAAATAATTTTTAAAAATATTTGCAGAAAATGTCATGGTGTTCATGCTTATGCACAATGAGGGAACTCATTTTTCAATCAGAATTTCAAGAAAACGTGTCTTTCTACAAAATGGAGTTATCCATATTACCTCAACTCTCAAATACCACAGTACACAGAAAATCTACTTCACCAAGAAGACTCGGGTCACAAAAAGCTACAGCTTCACATAGCTGGAGGTTGCAATTCTCAGAGACCACTGGAGAGGCAGACAATCTTTCACAAATAGCAATGACTAGAAATTCAGTATTTAAAGGCTTTATTTTGAGTAAGTGTTCAAGTATAGACTGCACCTCAGTAATAGAGGCTTTGCACCAAGAGCTAGATGCACTAGCATCAATTCTTAGAGAAAGGAATATTATGGAGAAACCGGAAAAAAATAAAGCCTGGATCCAAACTGGCCCCTTAACCATACCACTTAGGTTATCACCGGTTAGTTCCTTATGGTGGGTGAACTGGGGACCAATTTCAGGACTCTTTGACTGTAACTAGGTAGTATACATTGCATGTCATCATTCCCTCCAATGATCCTGAAAAAAAAAAAAACTTTTTTATTGCCTTTGAAATTTTGTTTTTAAAAAGAAAAATACTTTTTCTTTAATTGAGTTAGGCAACCCCATGTCAACATTAGAAGCATGTTTTCTGATTCCTAGATAGGGAAAAACAAGCAAGAAAACCCTTGACAAATTCTGTTTTAACTGCCCTAATTTCTATTTGGATGTGTAACAGGTTTTAATAACCCACAAGGCATTCATATTATATTCAATAATTTTTACAAAACCATTCTAAAAGAGAAAAATATTAAAACTTCAATTTATATTTTTATAAATGCTTTGTAAGGTTTACTTTTGTGTAAATTTTATAATATTTTTATTGAATAGTAAAACATGTTATTATGAATAACTAGGAATTGGGATGCATGCTGAGAAGTATTTAGTGCTCGCTGTGAGATTAAAAAACTGGGGGACCATTGCTCTGTATTAGAAGGTTCTTGAAAACAAAATTATATCTTATTTTGCTTTACATATTTAGAGTCTAGCTAAGTTGCTAGAAAATAGTACATGGTCAATACAGGTATGTTGAATAAATGAACAAGTGAAGTAATAAATGAATACAGTCATGAACTTTTCATTTCCATACTGTGTATGAGCCAATTTTTACCAAATAAGTGCAAAACTTCAGGACCCACTCATAAGCAACAACTTTAGCCATACCAATCATCAGATCCTTTCCCTACAGGACAGAAAGTCTGAACTCACCAGCCCCTCATCAGTCATCAGATCCCTTTGTAGGAAGCCCTGAGACTGGCTAAGGAATGCTGGCTCTCCTCATTTGCAGGCTCACTAAGGCACAGACAGACTTGTACCTTGTCATACTAAGTAAGGAGGGCTCAGTTGTTGAAGAAAATTTTAGACTCCAAGAAGGAAGACAGCTGTCTGGTGTAAGCTGAGAAAACATTATCCAGCCCAAACCATGCCCTTCTTAACACCTGGCATAAATATGGCCTTTCTCACTCTGCTTTATCTCTGGCTTTGTTGTCATTTCTCCCACGTAATAGGGTGGGCTTTTGCTTTCTAAACTCCCCTTCTTATGCTTTGTTCTCTCTTCTCTACCTGTGATAGACCCAAATCTATCAACCACAACTAATAAAGGGCTGGCTGTCGCTGTCCAAGGTGTTAGGCAATGATGGCCTCTACCTCCCATTTAACTTATAGAATGTAAAAGTGAATGAAAATGAATACCTTTTTTCTTAACCACTTTTTTAAGGAACTAAGTTCTGGAGTACCCCAGTCAGCAAGAAACCTGGTCTAGCCTGGTGTTTCTTTGTTTCTGAGGAGAGATCTTGGTCCGGTGGTGTGTCGAGCAACAATGGCCTCTATGGGGAGATCAGAACCACTGACCACATACAATCATTGCTTTGACTGCAATTTCCTCACTTTATATTTGTATGGCTGGTGGCGGGCACCCCCTCCCCTCCCTAAAGAGGAAAGACCCACAAAAGTGACTGTTAGGCCCAGCTAAGTTGAAGGATAACCACACCCAGATGCCCACCCAGATAAGAGAGCTTCGATTCCAGGATTCCGCAAATACCGCCAACCCCTCCTAATCCTCAAAAACCTCCAAAGGTCACTGTGGAAAATCCCCAACCCTTACCACCAAAAGCCCCCAGCCCGCCTCAAATAGTATAAAAGCCTCACCCCTTTCAAACGGGCGTGACTTCTTGGGCCCCTTTCCTCGGGACCTGTGAACCTCGCCCGGGAGCGCTCAATAAAGCCACATTGTTAGGCCCTACTCTGCTGTCTCTCACCGTCTTTCTGTCATCGCCAATTTTACAATATTTATATCCTTTTTGGTACAATCTAATAAACTACCCTGAATCTTTATTTAATGAAAATTTTTTCTAGGTAATGTAGTGGTGACAGCTAATTTCTCAGCAGACTAGAAAGGACTAAGAGAGAATGTCTTTGCTTTTTTTGGATGGAGACGCTTTGAATAGCCAGAGATCTGGGACAGGACAAAGAGGCAGGTGGTTTTCCAGCAGCTAAAGAGGGCCCATAGAAAAGAAAATATGATTTCTGACTTAAAGTAGATGTCCATTTAATTGTTAAGTTAAACAATTAACTTGGTTAAGTTAATTTAGGTTAACTATGTTAACGTCCTCATATAGGTACCAACTAAAAATGCAAAGAGTAAATAATCCATCATGCCAGTGATACCAGCAGCAAATGTTATAGAAATTTTGTAGGACACAGGGGTAGACATTGGTTATGCTGGTCAATGATATCACCAATTAAAATAGGACTCACTTAGAGCTTTAAAGGAAAAGCAGGATTTTGAATGGTACAGATCTGTAATAGAGGAGAAGAGCCACATGAGCAGAGGTATAGAGTAACTAAAATGCAAGAAAATGAGGCATGACTCAGGGCCCCATGGATACCAGTGGAAGATATCAGTGGGGTGAGAGGCAGGAGTCAAGGACTTTGAATGCATGGTGGAAGATAACAAGTTAAATGAATAAAATATCTAAATGTAAATAAAATGAAATTATGTAAATACTAGGGAAAAAAAACATAGCAAACTCCTTTAAAACTTCAGAGCAGAGAAAGCCTTTCTAACTATAACTGAAAACCCAGATGACATAAGAGAAAAGAATGACAAATGTGAACACATGAAAATAAAAACTTCTGCTTGGCAGAAAGTGTCATTGGCAAAGTCAAAAGAAATGACAGACAGAAAAAAAATTCAGCCTATATTGCAGACAAAGAGCTAAGTTCATTATACAGAGTTTCCAGAAATCTAGAAGAGAAAGACCAACAACCCAATAGACAATAGGCAAGGAACAACAACAAAAATACAAGTTTCCCTTAAACATAGGAAGAACATTCAATATCACACACATGCTAAAAGAAATGACAATAAAACCTCTAACAAGGTACAATTTTCACCTAAAGTTTCACAACACACTCTGTGGTTGAAGTATTAGAATATTGACACTACTGTGCATGGGTCTATGTTGCTAGTAAGTTAGCACAATGGAACTATTTCTGAGGAGGAGAATTGGCAATACCTAACAAAATGACAAATGTCCTTTCACCCTGCAATTCACCCTATTCCACATTTACACCTGCATAAGTATGAAATGGCATTTATACGGAATACTGGAAAAATTCAGGTATCCACCAATAAGGGACAGGTCAAATAGCTATTATATACCCTCAAGAAGGAGTGTTCTGCAGAGGTTAAAGAAAACGAGGATAATATTTATGTGCTGATATAGAAAGATCACAATAACCTGTTATTGTAGAATAACAAACAGCAAGACACAGAATGGTGTATATAACATGTGGGGAAATGTATATATATAAATGAAACACTAGAATGACAAATAAGAAACTAATTATTAAATGGCTACACAAAATTGAAGAAGGGGAAATAATGAAGTCAAGAATTTTACATGCATACATTTTGTTTTGTTTTGACTTTTTAGTCATGTAAATATATTAACTCTTCAAGAAAATTATATTAGAAAAAAATCTTCTCAAGTTTAAAATAAATGGAACCAAATGAACCTAACCTGTCTGTATCAAATTGGTAACAGCAAAATAATTTCATTCAAAGGACTAAAAAATACAATATTTTGATTGTCAATAAGTAGTATGAGATATTCTTAGAAAAAAGAACCACATAAAAAAATTAAATCTCCCTGAGTCATTATATTGTTTGTTGTAAAACTGACATTGGTATTTGTAAACTATTTTTAATAATACCTATTAAAGCAAATAATTATTTTAAAAATGTTAGGAATCAAAACTTTCAGTGTAAATGATGGGATACAAATATAAAATTTTAAGAAGTGAACACACTCTAATGTTATTTTAATTTTAATTATGAATATGACTTCATGACTTTTCAAACATATAAAGACCCTGAAGGTCCTAGAAGGAGGGTACCCTCAACAGCAGTGAATATCCCTCACACTCAGGTGTCACTCTATTACTGTTCCCCATAAAAAGAAACGAAGGCTCCCTGGAGAAATGGTTGATTCCAGGTCTGGGGGAGAAAAAGAAGAAGGTGAGCCTAGGACTTCTTGTGCCAGAAAGTAGAGAGCCTACAAAGACTAATAGGGCTGTGATCCAGGAGCCAATGCAGAGGGGTTGCCACTGGTCAAAGTTATGACAATTTGAACCTCAGAAAGAATAATGAGCTTAGTGGATTGCAACAGGTTGAATCAATAAAAAAATCAATGAGTCCATAATGATATTTTAAAAAGAAAGTCACAGAAATCTCATTTATCACCACTTGAGGTAGGTATTAAAACAACTTGTCTCTTTGAAAATTGGGATATAAAGTGAAAAACTTGATCCTTTATCCTCCCTTTCTACTAACAACTAGGTTTTATGATAACAAAATCACCTACTTGGTGAAGGAAACTTTGTACATAGGATTGTCGGCTAACAAATGAACAAAGCATGGCAGGATTTTAAAAACATTTCAGAAACCTTAATTAAATTAGCTGCTTCAGGCAAGGATTATCATCACCAGTAGGTGAATGGTTTTGTACGGTAATAACTTTAGTTAGGTAGATAGCTAGCCCCTCTGGCTCTTCTAGGGACAAGGGTGCCCTGCTTTGGTGCTGTCACAAGCAATTGCCCCACCTGAGAAGGATAAGGACAGGCACTCTGTTTTGGTGTTGCTCCACCTTTAATCCTATCCCGAGCAACTGCTACACCTGGGGAAGAAGGGCACACTTTACCAATCTGGGAATTCCCCAGCCCAGGCACGGTAGGATTTGGAAAATGACCTAGAGTAACCTAAGTGTAATGATTAGGTCATTAGCTTCAATCTACATTGTGATTCACCAGCCCCTTCAGCTGGGCTTTCAAGATTACATACACAGATGCAAACTTGAGAACACCTGTTAATCATTTGGTAACATCCCACACCTGCAGAAAGGCCTTTCCTGGATCAGGCCAATAAAAGGAAACACCTGAGAATTCCCAGAGAATCAGTCTGTCTCCCTCCACTTGCTGAAATAGACCCATTTTGTTTTATAATAAAAAGCTGCTCCTGTGAAACTGCTTCCTGCTTGTGGTCATTCCATAGCACTGGCCCTGCTTGTGATTTTTTTTTTCCAAGCAAGGAGCCAAAGAACTCAGATAATAGTCCGCCAAAAGGCTTGACCTCATACTTTGGTGTATCTGGTCATTCTCGGGCCAAGAGTACACCAAGAACCGAGAGCAGACTACCACCCTGACATTTTCATATAGTGCAAATTAATACTGCACCGATTACTTTCAGATCCCAAGAGAAAAGTGTCATTCTACAATGGAGGGACTGAATTGTCATTAATTGAATCCAGGGTTAATGTTAGTATCACTAATGATGGGTCAATGAAATATTATGTGTCTCCAGTGTACTATACTACTGTAAATCTAAAATCAACTAAGATCAAGTCAGAAATGTTGAACTTGAATGCATTAAGCCTTTCAACATAATAGCCAATATATGGGACATATATGAAATATAAGAAAGATATGGGCTGAATGATACCACAAGCCAGACAAATGCAGAAGACAGTATATTCTACAAGACAACAGACCTGTTCTCATTAACAAATCAATGTTATAGGAAAATACAGACAAGGGGTACTGCACAAGATTAAAAGAGATGAGGGGTAAAGGCTTGCTGGTAATGCTGTACAACCAATGTGGAGTGTTAGGGAAGCCCTGATTTGCAATATTTGCTGATTTCCACGTTGTAAATATTCCCACCATGGCCATTTCAAACTATCAATGTGACATCAACCCACTTGTAAAATTCCTGAAATCGAGTCTTGTGCAGTACCAGCCAGCTGCAACATGGCACTGTTTGGTGAAATAATAACCTGGTTTAGTGTAGTTCTGGCTTGGTCCAGAAGAAATCAACTGCAAAAGTCATCTGAATGTCATTTTGGAGAATATTTAATGAGTTTACAATGTAATAAAATAAAAAAGGTAGACATCACTACTAGAAAAAGAAGTAAAGGTTGTAAAATAGTATACACACAATGATTTCATTTTAGTGTGAAATGTTGTAGATATGCTGGGGTGGATACGTAACAAGGTGCTAACCTTGGTGACTTTTGGCTGATGGGAATGTGCTGATTTGGGGGCTTTATTTTTATTTTTCTAAGATTTTATAATGCATCTTCTGTGGTGTTATAACATTTGGTTATAACATTATAGGGATATATTTAAAAGAGAGAGGCTAATGAGGAAAAACAATCATTTTGGAGCAGGAAGGTACAATGAAAGATAGTGTTTGATGGATCAGTGTGTCTGCTCATCCTTGGAGGAGACTTTTTTGACCACGGGGACCTATTTGGAGTCTCTGAAAAAGAAAATGGCTGTACTTATAGAATTTTGCAGATAAAACAGGAGCTTGGAGCTTGTACATTTTTTTCCTTTCTTTTGAGTTCCCTTAAGTCTGCCAACTTGCTTTTTCATTCGTTCATTCCCTCAGTCACTCACTCCTGTACTCCATCAACTGTTCTCCATGACTTGCTACTTGTGAGGCTCAACACAGACAGTGGGCATGAAAAGATGGATGCACATTCTCGCCCTCAGCAACTCCCTCGGGATTCAACCTATTCTCCTTATTCTTCCCCACTATGAGAGCACTTTGGAGGCAAGGGTCGTTACTCATGCTTCCTAGTTTCTGTTACAAAGTTTAGCACAGAACTATTTACTTACCAGAAATTCATAAAATAATTACGGACTGCAAGATGGACTGACTGCTTTTGTAACTTCCTAAGGCAATAATTAAACAAAACAACCAGTATAAGCCATTGGCTGATTATCTCCAAATGGTTTTGATTATGTACTCCTCTAAATAAAAAAATAAATTACAGTAAGCATCATCACTCAACATACGTACATTTCTTTCTCTACGAATTATATACATGTACCACCATGCTAACACAATACATCTAAATTTTTCTTACTGTAGACAATTTTTATTTCCACACTCTCTGGAACATACTGGGCTAAACTGGCCTTCTGTTTGTCCCTTTTTCTCCTTTCTACCCTCCTTCCCAAATCCACATGGACAAGTAAAAAAATTCTCATCAAAATGAAAGAAAGAGATGAGAATCACCACTCCCTGAGTTAAAGGCAGTTTTCCCAGCCCCTCTGCCCCATCCCCCATATCTGGAGGAAATGTCACTTGATGGGTGTCTTGCTCGTGCATCTTCCACTCAAACACACAAACGTCCCATACCTCTTCAATCTGGACTGCAAGCCAAGTAAATATAGCTTTGTTACCCACTGCATAAATAATGCCAGCCATGATGCCGCTTCCAAATGACTCAAGATACACTCTCTTGAGTCATTGCACAGAGATGTGAAGAGAAAATAACTTTGAGCTAGTGTCATTTCGGCAGAGAGCTAACTCAGTGATTTTCATCTGGATGAAATAAGGAAGAAGTATCAGGACTTGTCTATTACCCAGGCAGGTGAGATAGGAATAGAAACATCCACTCTGTCAAATTGAACGGCCTCGTGCTTTAGCACTCCTAGACTCTGGTTTAACATCAAGATGTCTCAGACTTTAAATGAAATGTCAAATATAATTTGGCTCTGGATTCCCAAGATATATGATTGCCCTTGGAGAAAACTTGATAACTCAGCGTTCTTGTGTCAAATGTGTATCTATCCGATAGGGCACTCAGAAAAGCTGGTCCCTGCTGCTCTCCCTCCACCGCATAAAAACCCTAAGCTGGCCTGGTGATCCAGGCTCTATTCCTTGCTCTAATGGGCATGAGACTCCACAAAGAAAACTTTTATGTCTATGAAGCAAAGGCCACTATTCAGAGTTCTCCTCGGAAATCTAATCTGCAGAGAATATGACAACTCAGTACTGAAATGCAAAGAATTTTAAGGTCTTTGGACAAAGTTGGCCATGCCCACGACAACACATCACACACACATCCCTTCCCTTCAAAGTCCCTTTTCTGAGATAGTCCTCATTATCACTGCCTCTAGCTTGGCATTAATTTTCCTCATTTGTGAGAGAGTCAGGCTCAGTCCCAAAATCCAAATGAAAAAAGAGAAAAAGGAAAGACAAAGAAAAAAATTACATAGCAGCCTGCTTCTTTCAAGTCAAAGAAACTCACAGACTAACCTTGGAAGGACTAAGGGGCTTGTTAAGCAGCTGCTGGATGATGGAGATAGAACAGTGAATGTGACCAAAAGGCTCAGAGTCTAGTCCAAAGTGATTTTTGAAAACTAACACAGTAAATAAAGAAATCTGACAGCCTTAGCCTTGAGTGTACATAAACATGTTAGCGGAATTTGATCTGCAGCGGAGGGCCTTTCTCTCACTGACACGTTCCAATGCCAGAAATTCTAAACTACAGTTGGTGTACTGAGTGTAAATATGGCCGTGAAATGTGTCTCTGGGAGGGGCAATGAACCGTCTTGTTATGAACATGCTGACAACTCCTTATTGAGCACTTAAGATGAGCCTGGCAGTTTAGATTCATTATCTCTAATGCTCAGACCACCAAAGGAAGGTGTTATGGGTTGAATCGTGCCTCCCCCGACAAAGATATTTTGAATATCTAACCTCCAGTACATCAGAATGCAGCCTTCTTAGCAAGTAGGGCCTTTGTAGAGGTAATCAAGTGAAAAAAAAGTCATTAGAGTGGGGTCTAACTCCATATGACTGGTGTCTTCATTAAAAGAGGAAATTTGGACACAGAGACAAACATACACAGAGGGAAGACAATGTAAAGACACAGGGAGAAAGCCACATAAAGGCAGAAGATCTGAGTGATGTGTCTACAAGCCAATGAGTGTCTGCACCTCCCAGAAGCTAGAAGAGAGGCTGGAGCAGACCCTGTCCTAGCACCTTTAGAGAGAGCATGGCCCTACCAATACCTTAATTTTAGACTTTTAACTTCTAGAACTCTGAGATAATTTTGTTGTTCTAAGCCATTCAGTTTGTACAAATTTGCTATGGAAGCACCAGGAAACTAACACAGAAGGCAATATTACCATTTTTGTGCTACAGATGTGGAAATTGAGGTAGAGTTCAAATTCAGCTAACTCCAGAACTCACACTCATGTAACTGTAGCAATGTGTCTAAACTGGCTTCCATAGGCCCTGGAGTTTCATGTATACATGCCTAAGGTTCCAAGCATTCAATTAAAAAAATTCTAATTTTCTATTTGCAATTTCAGTGATATTTGAAATGATGAGTATATATAGACTTATCTTAATGGTTATGTAATAATCAAAAACTAGTCCACAATTTCCATGTCCAAACCTGTCTTCGTGTTGGTTATGGAACTGGTACCAATTGGTACTACTTTAATTTTCCCAAAGTAATGAAAAAAAGAGTACAGTATGTTTATTATGTAAATAATGACTTTGGCATGACATGAAGTCCAAACAGCATCATAGCTGACTATATGAAAAGAGGTCAAAGTGGCTGAAACAGAAAAACTGTGGGCAAATTGAGTCATCATCACATAACTCATTAATAGTATGCCCATGCTGACCTCAAAATGGCAATGCCATAGCAATTAGAGCCATAGTGATGTTAGGAACAATGATTTTCCTTCAAATACCATCATCACTTGTGAGTACTATTGTTAATATAAATTTTATTGGGTTGTATATTTGCATTTAATGACTATTATGTTTATTATCATGTTAAGATCTAGAGGTTTTAAAAAATTATATTTAGTTTTAGTCTATAGGTAGGAGAATTGATTGAGATGTTGTGTTTTGGGGTCTGCATCACCTACCACTTTCATGTTAGTAGACAGTCAATTACTTGTGTTCTCTCACATTGGGAGCATTTGCAGGGCCACAACTAAAGCTACTTGAGGAAAAATCACACAGGGTTTTTTGTGAACACTTTGTTTATTGAGGAGATATGCTGGGTATACCGGAGGGGGAGGAAAGAAAGCAAAGATTCTTGCTAGGGAGATAATAAGTAGAGAAAGGGATGGCAGATTTACCCAAGTCTGGGAGGAGATAAAGATCTGAGGGTCCCTCAGTAGTAGAAATCCATGTCCTACTCTCTCTAAGGACAAGGCTTGGGAGGTGGGGTAAATGCACCTTAGTGCACCTTGGGAAATTAGATTCTAGGGATTGAGGGCCCCAAACATGGTCTAGAGGGAACAGAGCAGTAAACTTTAAATTGCCTTGAGACTTGGACAAGGCTGTCTCATCGATAATTAGTGGGGCCAATGAACTACATGTTTTGTCACTGCCTAAGACTACCTCCCCAAGACCTTGCACAACCTTTTTTTTTTTTTTTTTTTTTTTGAGACAGATTCACACACAGATGCCCAGCCTAGAGTGAGTGCCATGGCGTCAGCCTAGCTCACAGCAACCTCAAACTCCTGGGCTCAGGTGATCCTCCTGCCTCAGCCTCCCGAGTAGCTGGGACTACAGGCATGCGCTAGCATGCCCGGCTAATTTTTTTTTATATATATATTTTTAGTTAGCCAATTAATTTCTTTCTATTTATAGTAGAGACGAGGTCTCGCTCTTGCTCAGGCTGGTTTCGAACTCCTGACCTTGAGCGATCCCCCTGCCTCAGCCTCCCAGAGTGCTAGGATTACAGGCGTGAGCCACCGCGCCCAGCCTGTTAATGAGCTTCTTGGCATCACCAGAGCCTGGCTTCCTTTTCACCAGGCGTCTGTCCTTCTCAGCCCTAGGAGCCCATGGTCTGTAATTGCTACCTCAGCTTTTCAAGGTCTGTGAGCAGAGCTTGCTCCTTCCTGTGGCTCAAAATGCAGGTGTGGGCAGGGTGGAGACAAGGCCCAGAAGAAAAATAAGAAACTGTGTTTTTAGTTTTAGTGCCATGATAACTTTCCATAAATCAGAATCTATCTTACTTTTTTGTTTAACATCTTTGAAACTCCTCCCTTGTATAAGGAGTATCAGCTATTTCATTACATTCTACAAATTTTTAAACACCTCTTCAACTACAACAATTTACTTGATTTTTGTTCTCAAAAGCTTCCTCTAGTCAAGCAGTTTTAAAGGGCCAATTTTTTTTTCTTTTTAAGTACTTTAAAGATATTTTGGACATATCTAAACAATGTTTTGAAGAAAATCCCATCTGTAGTTTCCTCACAGATGGTGAGTGAACCTGCCAAGTTTATGACTTCACATGAACAATGCAGTCGGTAAACTATTGTTAGGACATGTTTAACGTGAAGATTATATGTACACAGTAAAGGTAATGACCACAATCCCGCAATCAGAAGTAAAAAATGTGAGTTATAAATGACAATATATTATTACAAATTAGACTACAATCAGTTCTTCTGCTGATAATATTCAATAATCTTTATAGCCCATGACATCCTCTTTAGTAATATGGAATAAAGAAAAATGTTTAAAAAAGTAACAACCAAATATAATGTAAAATATTATTCATGTGGATTCAAATTAGCCTCAGCATTCCCCAACAGCTCCCCGCTAGCTGTTCCTATGCCATTAGTCCTGCCATCAGGAGCTATGTCTATGTCCCCTTTGGCAGCCCCGGACCCAGCACAGAACACGGCACAGTAGTCAGCAGCCTACAACCACTTTAAATTGAACAAATAGTCCACAGTGTCTTTGCTGTCATCCACCAATATAATTTTGTATGATTTCCAGGTTTGAGCAAGTTTTACCAAGTGCTAATAATGTATTTACTTAATAAATATAAATTTCCAAAGTTATTTATAGACTTGTCTCCATAGTGATTAAATGCAGGAGTTCTGATGTCAGCCTGCCTGGGTTTTATCCCAATTCCACCTCCTTGCTATGGGACATTGGGTAGATTACTTCTCTAAGCCTAAATCTTCTCATCTGTAAAATGTGGATAACAATAGTGCTTTTATCAGAGGGTTTTCATAAGGAACAAGTGAGATAACGTGAGAAGCATTTAGCACAGGGGCAGGCATACATATTCACTCTGTACCTGTTACACATGGGTGTACGCACAATGTGAATGGCTAAATGATTTTTTAAATGCTCCCAAACCCATTTTTTTTCTTATTAAGATATGTAAAAGTATTTGGACAGATTACCTACAAATTAATAAAATTTAAGCACATTTGTGTGTAAAAATTTTAAAAACTTTGTTATTATAATTGCTGATCTGAGACCAATGTTGATTTGGATGATAGATAATAAGAAAACAGTTAAAATCTTTTGGCAAAGCATAATGAAATGATACTTGCTTTAACTATAACAAAATATTTTATACCTACTGAACTTTATACCTACAAAACAACATTTTGCTTTGACAAAGTATTTTTATGTGAAAAATTATTTATACAATAGTATATGTCAGAATTAAATTATTGTTATGTTCACTAATTCATTTTTGTCATAAAAGTAAAGAAAAAGATGAAATGATTATTCACATGCCAGAAATTCTTACACACATTCTCTTTAACAGCTAGAAAGTGTGGGTGAAAACGTTAAACCTCACCATCAATTGAAAAATACTGTGACTGTGGATAGCAGTGTGGGCAATGACACTGTCTTCCTGGTTACGTGGCAGAGCAGTAGTCTTCCTGAGATTGTATTATTTGATCCTGATGGAAGAAAATACTATACAAATGATTTTATCACCAATCTAGCTCTTCGGACAGCTAGCCTTTGGATTCCAGGAACTGCTAAGGTAGGTGTTTTGAGCTTGTTCGTAATGACGTTTAACCAACTATATGACTTTCAACTGAATCACCGGATTAAATGCATTGTGTAAAGAAAAATTTGTTTTGATATATCAAAACTTTAAATTTGAGGCAGTTTTGTTATTATTAAAAATTTAAGAGGAACAACTAAGGTATGTTCAAAATTTTAAATGTTAGATACCAAATGCTTCTCACTTCAACGGTGTAAATTAGTATTTCCACTGATAGTACAAAAATTTTTTTCTAGCCTACATCTTTCTTTACATAATCCTTATAGACACACTCATCTATGTGCTTAGGAAAAATCTCTACCTAGAATTTGTAATATTCTTAGTCTAGATTAGGTGCCCCAGTTGAAGCACTTATTACACCCAAAGAGAACTTTTTGATGTGGAGGGTCTGGCCTCATTTTGGATAGCACATTAATGCTATGATTTCAAGAAAGAATAGAGAGAGAGCTAGATCTTGATGCTTGAGTCATGACTTCATTGGAAAATTCCAGTGAAGGCTGGGTAGGGTGTGGAGCATCTTAACTCTCCACCTGAGTCACACCTTACCCCCTGCTTTTCTGTTCTTCCTCCTGCTCTGTGTGCTTTTTCTGTTATTTCCAGGGTTTAATAAGGAGTACTAGTTAGGAAAAAGCAATATATGTAGAGGTTAATCAAAAGGGTAAGTTTCTGCTACGTTGTAATTTTAGCTGTTTTCTTTCAGACGTTCTTTTGTAGGTTTCTCCCATTCAGTCTAGATAGGCAAGAGAATGGTGTTTAGCAGTATTTCTATAAACTACTCAACACAGACATTGTATAATCCTGATCTATTAAAAACAGTAGGTCCTTTTCTTGATTCCTATCAGTGTATGTGGTTTTTGTTGCTTGAGATTTCTGGGAGTGGGAGCTAAGGGGAGTGGAGGGAAAGAAGGCTATTCTTGCCGTTTAGTCCAGGGTGTCCACGTAAATCATAACGGTCCATCTAATTTGATTTAATTTTCTCAGTTATGAAAATAAATAAAAACATTTAATCTCCTTTTGGGCAAAAGGGCTCGGATTAATATTTGAAAATTACTTTGAAACTGGACACTGTTATCATTATGTTCTAAAAATGTGAATCAAAATATATCCTTTCCCACCCCAAATAAATCCGTAAAATTCCCTAAAGCATTGCCTAAGAATAAAATTGGTTTATGCCATGAAAGCCATGTAAATATGAATTCAGTCATCCCTTAACCAATATTACTTTTCCTGACATCCTTTTGTAATATTTTTAAAAAATGCAACATCAACAAAAGAAGAGCAAAAAACCCTAGGGGCTTAGATGTATGCTTTAAAATTAAGTTTGATGTTTTTTCCTTCACACTTTACAAAACAAAAAGCCTTTGTTTTGCAGCCAGGGCACTGGACTTACACACTGAACAATACCCACCATTCTCTGCAAGCCCTGAAAGTGACAGTGACCTCTCGTGCCTCCAGCTCAGCTGTGCCCCCAGTCACTGTGGAGGCCTTTGTGGAGAGAGACAGCACCCATTTTCCCCAGCCCGTGATGATTTATGCCAATGTGAGAAAGGGGTTTTATCCGTTTCTTAATGCTACTGTAACTGCCACAATTGAGCCAGAGACTGGACATCCTGTCACTCTGAGACTTCTGGATGACGGAGCAGGTAACAAGGAATGTCCTTCTGATTTTTCATATTCTCAAGAGCTGTAGTATCAATATTAAACTTATCTGTAAAATTTCTACAATTCAATTTTTCTTATTCAATCTTATCAGATTCTCAGAGAATCACTGACATACTGAGTAGCTGCAGGTTGACTTGGGAAAAGAGTCCCTGTGAGGTTCCACTCAGTGAGGTCACACAGGAACAGGCTCATATGTCCTTATGACATATCATATTCCTCTAAGATTCATCAGTTTTGCTATTCTCTGAAATAACCAGATTGCACAGTTAAAATAGTAAATGAAAACTCAAGAAGGAAGATGCAGTGATGGCTAACCCATTTTTCCCCTTTGGACCCAGTTGTGAAATAGAACTTGGAAATAGAACTTGTGACCCATGAGTTGACCCTGGACTATTCTTTGGCTGAGTAGCTGGGTTGACAAGAGGGCACAGCCTATTTCTAGCACAGCCAGTGTCTTTTACATCTGTGATTTGGTCCCAAGAAGACCAGGCCCACAAGCCCAGAGGAATCAGAATAGAGATTTTTCTACCCCTGGGAAAATAAAGTAAAACAAAACAAAACTCTACCTCAAAGCTCTCATTCTGTGCAGAGTTCAGAGCCTCATCATTAATACATTACAGACAGCACAGCATCTGGCCAGGCAAACAGCAACACTTGGACTATTTCTCATTAATTTTATTTTATTTTTTAACTTTAAAAACAAACTCCTTTGTTGTTCCATTTTTCCTGTTCTGTTCTTTTCCTAAACTTAATTCTCTGAATGACAGTAGACCTTGAGGTCTATGTTGGCAGCCCTCAGTGTTTGATCTACTAATAAAATTATATTCTTTCACCCTGTTGTTTCCAAGTTAATCTTTTTTAAAGAGTCTTAGGTTTGGAAGCCCATTAGTATCTAGCCATGGCAATAGAGTATGACATTTATGAAACAAAAGTTCATTCAAAGGCTTTTGGTTCAAGTCCACCTCAGAGGGATACCAGAGAAGGCTTCTCGTTTTGCCTATTGGGGTGACCCAAATGAACTTCTCATGCTCTGATTGCTCATCCATGGCCGTACCTTTCACTTTTTTACGGTTCAAAAATGCACTTTGTAGAATGTTTCTCCCCTGCCCAGCTTGTGGGCTGGCCTGGAGAACAGATCCTGTTCTCTAAGGGAAAAGTGCCTGATTCAGCTCAATAAGCTTTTATATGCATTCCCTGGGACCATTTTATTTGTTTGATGTCTAAATTTATATGCTAATGAATGAAATAATGAAAAATACTGTTCAAGCAGCAAAGTGTAAATTTAGTTTTCCCCCCACAATACTTAACATACATGTGCAAAGCAGTCTAATACTTAACAATATTTTTATAATGGAAGCAGTATTTATGTGCTAAGTAAAATTAACGAATAATAAAATTTATACCTATAAAATGCTTTACAATTTAAAATGTACTTTCTTGTGCATAGTCTCAAGTAATCATCACAACAACTCTCAACCCTTTGAGATAACTTGTCTCCATTTTATAGATGAGAAAACTGAGGCTCAATACATGAAGCTTCACAGCTACTAGGTGGCAGATCCAGACCTTAAAACCAAGTCCGCTGACTTCCAAGCCAATATTCTTTCTCCATTTCTCTCTGCCTCAGTGATTAAAAGAGGTAGCAGTGATGACAGTAATAGGCAGAGATTTTCCTTTGTTATTTCCCAACAAAGATAGACCTTATTAATCATTAAACCACTAAATACCAAGGTTTGATATCTTTCCAATAGACAAAAAATTTTTGTAAGTCTACCTTGATAGTAAGATGTTTTAACACTTCTTATTTTATTTAAATATACCTTTACTTTTCTCATGTTAAATAGCCCTGCCTCTGCAGAGGGAGAAAGGGGGATTCTAGAGCACTTTAGCAAAGACACAATGCTGGGGTGCAGGGCCGAGTGTGTGGTGTGGGAACTGAATTCACCTCTAGGATGGGACAAGCTGCTTGTCCAATGTGGCCACCTGCATTTGAATGGTGAATGTGAGCTGCATTTGAGCTAAGCTGGACCTCCCACTGCTGCCCTGGTGTCTAGGCCTTCCTGCCATTCAGTCATGGACTTGGTTTGGAATGGAACTGCTCTCTGAGGATTAATGCAAAAGGAAGGAAATCTAGCACTGGCCAAGCTTTCGGAATACCCTTGAAGCAAGGCACAGTGGATGGAGCCAAATTCTGTCCAAGTCCAGATCATCAAGCCCTTTAGAATCTAGAGCAACAGTTCCATGTATCTTCTAATGAGGAAATTAAATAATTTCATACTATGTTAACAACTACCAAAGTTTTTATCAGAGGTTCTTAATCAAATGGCTTCAAAATGTTCATAAATCCTTGAAATTGTAGGAAAATATGTGTGTGCATATATAAATATATATATGATTATTTCCTGGGGACAAAATAGCTTTTATCTCAAAAGAGTCTGTGTTTAAGAATGTGGTTGGTTTCTGTAAAAAACTAGTATTATTTTCAGTGATACAAATGAGAACTTTAAAGGTGACTATTAAGTGCTTTATTAACGTTGAAGCAGATACAACTCATTCGCCTTTAGAAATAGTTTTTCAGTGGTTAAGAAATTATAGGGAGAGATTATGGAACCATTGGGTTTTTAATCACCTGAGAATATCAAAAGAATAGGTAGGACCATGATAATATATGCTAATATGGGAAGAATAAGGGGAGTAAATCTTATTTTTAATAACTTAAATATTAGTAATAAACTATGATGACAAGTATTGACATTGAGTTTTTTTTATATATACAGGGGCTGATGTTATAAAAAATGATGGAATTTACTCGAGGTATTTTTTCTCCTTTGCTGTAAATGGTAGATATAGCTTGAAAGTGCATGCCAGTCACTCTCCTGGCATAAGGACCCTAGTCCACTCTATTCCAGGGAGTCATGCTATGTATGTACCAGGTTACATCGCAAACGGTAAGAATCACTGGCACTGTTATTTGAGTAATATCTTTTCATGTATATATCTCTGATGGGTATATGTGTTTGTGTGTGTGTGTGTGTGTATCAGGCAGAGAGAGAGAGAGAGAGAGAGAGAGAGAGGTGAGAAAGAAATGAAATTTCAAAACTCTTTATATTAAAGTATATATATAAGCTGGTCCGAAGGTAGTGAGTTATCACTTGATTGTTCACAGTCAGTTACAGATTTAACTCCTTGTTCTACTACTTCCCCCGCTCCTCACTACTGCACTTGACTAGTCTTAAAAAAAAAAAAAGAATAAAGTCAATATATAATTTGTTGACTGTCTTTTCAATCCTTATTGATTCATGGTAGTGGATAACAGGAAGGCATTAGGTAATTCCCACAGATTATACCTACTTTCATTTTAGTCATTATTTTGACCTCTTTCCTGTTTCCTAGGAATTACTAACAGATAAAGAGATTCATTGAGTTTTCTCAGTTCCCGCTCCTGTGTTTCCTCTACAGAGGTTTAGGCAAGAGAAAGAGGCAAAAAGTTGTTAGCAGCTGAAAGAAGGATGCAGATAGCCCAAATAATCCACACGGGAAATGAGTTCCTGAATAAATATGAGCTTGGGTATTATAGACAACTGAGTGATTCCTGAAGATGTTCTGTTTCCTTTAAGATAAAAGGGCCACATAAATAGAAGATGCATATTTTTGAACACTATTATAATAGTTCTGATAGGAAGCAGTGGTTAAAATGTAACAGACAAACAGAAATATATCATGCTATAGTTTTTAATAACAGTCTCAAAAAAAATCTCCAAGCATTTTTATTTGTAAAAATGCAGAGTCTTTATGAATATTATTCATGTATTTTAGAAGTTATAATAAGTCATTTGGACTATTCCATAACATAATCCTATACTTTTTGTTCTATATATACTTTTCACTAGAAATAATCAAAATGCTACAGTGGATTTTCATCTCCTGATTCTTTTTTGTGTTGCCTAGAACACAATTTACTCTCACTTGTATTTAAAATAATTTGGATTACTTGAACAGTAATGCAAATCAATTTGCAAGGTAACGTGATTTTATTGCATAGATATGAGTTTGTATCTAGATGTAATAGTTTGTTTCCACACAGATATTCTGTCTTTTATTCATATGTACCACCTTTGAAGGCCTACCAGGTGACCAACTTAGTCCTAGGAACTTGGGATACCATGTAGAATAAGACCTGATTCTTATCAAAGACCTTGCAGGCTACTGATTCATCTGAGCATCTTTCTAAAATATGAGAGTTTAAAGGATGCACATATTATATCTAGTATACAGTGAGATTGGAAAAGTAATGTTCAACTATGCTTTTATCTGTGTACTTCATATAGGCCCTTAAGAGCACAAAAAAGAGAAAGCTTTCCGTAGGCATGCCTACTATATGTAACATTGACTTTTTCAGCTCATTTTCAGGTGATGACCTTGAGCTGAATGCTGAGAGCTACTCTATTTTCATACCACCAAATCCCCAAATATGGCAGCATCTACAGCCTTCCTCCCATTTTAGTCCTCATCTTCCCTGACTTCAGCGATATGGTCCATGGATCACTCCTTTGCTATTTCTTGATTTCCGTGATACCACATTCTCCTGATTTACCTCTTATTCTCTGGAATTTTTTGTCAGACTCTTTTTCCAGCTCCTCCTTTTCTACAAGACCTCTAAATGTGGGCAATTCTCAGAGCTCAGTCCTCACATTCTCACTCTACCTCTGGAGCCACACTGCCTGGGTTTGAAACCCACCTACTCCACTTACTAACTGTGTGAATCTGGGGCAAATAGCGTAAACAACATTGAATGAATGGATGAATGAATGAATTATTGAATAAATAAACTCAGTTACTATTCTAAAGATGTAGTAAAGAAAAAAAATGGTTTAAAAGAGTCGCTTAATAATTTGTCAAGAACAAGTTATTCAGGAGATTTGTAATTTGTCATTTGTGCTATTCTTTTCTTTTGTGTCCCAGGTAACATTCAGATGAATGCCCCAAGGAAGTCAGTGGGCAGAAGTGAGGAAGAGCAAAAGTGGGGCTTTAACCGCATAAGCTCAGGGGGCTCCTTTTCAGTGCTGGGAGTTCCAACGGGCCTCCATACTGATGTGTTTCCACCCTGCAAAATTATTGACCTGGAAGCTATAAAAGTGGAAGAGGAGGTGACCCTATCCTGGACAGCACCCGGAGAAGACTTTGATCAGGGACAAGGTAGGTTTGCTCATTTCATTACCTATTTTTCTGCAAGACAGCATTTCTAATAACTATGTCCGGGGTTAATTGGGTAAAATGAAATTTGGGGTTTAGAACTGAAAAATCTGCTTAGGGTTGTCGTGAAAAGCTCTGAGTTGCTGATAAAGCCTTAAATCTTAGAGTGCAAGGAGAGTGAGTCAGTTGCCCCAGGACTGAAGAAGTCCTGGTTAACTCACTGACACTAATCATTCAGAAACCTTGATAGGGCCATAAATACCACGTGTACAGTGGTCTTTTCACCAGAAATGGATTCTGTATTACAGAGCATATGCTTCCCAATACTGAAGGCAATTCGTTTTCTGAAAATTGGATAGTGAATATTTGTTCATATATTTACAAGTCAGGTTCAGGGGAATATTTCCCAAAACTCTTGCAAACGTTGGTGTATTTTTCTCTCCCACTTCTGGCCATCATTTTTATTAAGAAGGCTGGGATCAGTACCCTGATTCAGGGCTTTCTTATCCTTGCAGGGGTAAACATTGATGGCGTATCTTCTTCTACTTTCCGTTTTCTAAGACTTATGCTAACTTGCAGGCTTCCTTCTACATTATCTTTGTTCCCAGATTTTTACTCAATTGTCACAACATCATTTATTAAGAAATTTTTATTTCCCCCCACTTATTTGAACTCTATCTTAATCATATACTAAATTCCTGAATTTATTTCGGCCTACTTTTGTATGTAAGTCTATTTATGCACCTGTACCACACTGTCTTAGTTATTGAAGCATTATAATGTTTTTATATCTGGCAGGGTTGGTCCTTCCACATTGCTGTTTTTTAGACTTTATATGCCCATTTTTGATTATTTACTTTCCATATGAACTTTACAATAAGCTTGACTAGTTAAAGCATAAGCTAGAGGCATTTTTAATAGAATCACATAAAATTTACAAAATAACTTAGGGAAAAATAACATCTTTATTATACTGAATCTTGCTTTTAAAAAAACATAACTCCTCTTGTTCAGGTTTTAATATGAGTCCTTATGTAGTGTTTTAAAGTTTTGCTCATATTCATATTTCTTATTATGTTTATTCCTAGGTATTTTAACTTTTTGTTGCTATTCAAATTAATAATTTCTAATAAACTAGAAAAATTACTCAAGGGGACTTAACCTTCACATTTATGTTTTTTAAATTTCAGCTACAAGCTACGAAATAAGAATGAGTAAAAGTCTACAGAATATTCAAGATGACTTTAACCATGCTATTTTAGTGAATACGTCGAATCTAAATCCTCAGGAAGCTGGCACCGGAGAGATATTTACATTCTCACCCAAACTTTTCACAAATGGACCTGAACATCAACCCGATGGAGAGACAGAAGAAAGCCACAGAATTTACGTGGCGATACGAGCAGTGGATAGGAACTCCTTAAAGTCTGCTCTATCTAACATTGCCCAGGCATCTCTGTTTATCCCCCCAGATTCTGCTCCTACACCTGCCAGAGATGATCTGATATTGAAAGGAGTTTTAACAGCAATGGGTTTGATAGGAATCATTTGTCTTATTATAGTTGGAACACACTGTACTGTAAATAGGAAAAAGAGAGCAGACAAGAAAGACAACAGAACAAAATTACTATGAACAAATATATAAAATACTTTCCTCCTTAGATATAAGACCTATGGCCTTTGCACTTTGCAGATTATACCAACAGAGTCAAATTAACATCAAAACTGTACTAAAATGCATTGGGTATTTTACAATACAGATGAGATTTTGACATAGTAAATAAACAAAAAATTCTTTTATGATACTCATTTGGTGGGGGTGGCTTTTAGAAAACTCCTAGCCTTTGGCTATGGAAAAATAATAATGTATTCTTCAAAGTAATGTTAAAGGCAAGGCAAGGGCAAAGTTGAATCAGAGTCAAGAAAAGCTTATTTTATTGAAGTAGAAAACCAGCCCCAAGTAGAGAAAAGGGGGTTAGGTCTGAATTATGCAGTATAACTGTCTGTATGAAGTAATTGAAGCAATCATTTAGTTACTTTGATTAATTTTCCATTTCTCCTTATCTGTACAGAACAGGTTGCTTGTTTACAGCTGAAGATCAAGCTGCACTTTATCTATGAAGCCTCTGTCATAAAGTTCTTTACCTCTTGCCATTTGGTTAAATATACTACAGATCAAATCCACCACTAGCACTCAAAGATCTTTTTCACTGTAAGAGGTAACCTTAAAATGTGGGTATTATCCTTGTCCCTTCAAACTGGTTTTGTAACAAAAGTCTATTTAATTTATCGTTTATAAGTTTCTACTCCCATCAAAACAGCTTTCCAAGTTATTGCCTTGGGTATTACTAGATGAAAATGGTTATAGCTCTCATAAGGCTTGGAGTAAGGAATGAAAGACAGTGTTCTGAGCTTATTTTAATACCTACATAGAACAAACAGTTTTATTCAATTTCAACCAATGAAGAAGTCAAACAGGAGAGACTGACCTTTGGAAATGATTAGCTGGTTCTGTTCTTTGGTTAAATAAGAGTCTAGAATCCTTTCTCCGTCAAGAACTATTTACCAAGGGCAGGGGATAAGGAAAGCACAGATCATAAGGAAATAAAAAGCATCTTTCATCTAATTTTGCTTCCTCTTATTTTTTTTAAAGATTATTGAACAATAGAATCATTTGCTTTTTAAAGGGCTTAAAATTTTATTAAATAATACAAATAATAATGTGCAATAGATCTAAGTTTTATAACCAGAACCAATTGAGAATTAAAATTAGATTATATTTTGGGGTGGTGGAGAGGCAAATGTGGGGGATTGGTACAGGAAGAAAGAGACAGCATGAAGTTCCAAGTGAGAGACTCAGAGCAGTGCTGGGCAGAAAACAAACATCAAATCTCTCTAATCAGGACACCTCCCTGTACTTTATGCCAGGCCCATGTCTGGTCTGTTACCTTCTAAGTCTCACAGTGCCGAGATTTTTGCGGTTGGGAGCTTCAAGACCCTTGGAGCCCCGTTCCTAGCTTGGCAGTCAGTCCCTCCTTCCTCTATTGCAATTATACCTGTTAGCCTGGAATTTGCTACTCCTTAGTTTCAATCTTGGCTAGTGAAATAGAGAGACAGGGTGTGGTGGGTTTCAAGTCCTCAAATATTTTCCTCATTTTGCAGACAAGAAAATGGAGAATTCAGTGAGTAATTCAAAGTTCTATGCTGATTAATGGCAGAACTACATAGAAGTAGAGCCACGTTCTCAGACCACTCCTGTCTATTTAAGAAGGTGTGGACAGATGTCAGGGATTCTACCTAGAAATATTTAACTCTTTCAAGATCAATTAGCAGAAAAACAGGTATAGCTTTAAAGAAACTTGGTGGGGTTTCATTGTTGTTGTTGTTTTCCATTTTGTAGATTTAGGAATGGAATAAATAGACTTAAGTCCAGAAATTAGTGACATGTAGGAAGCAAAACTAAGGATTCTAAAGGCATTGAAGTAACAAACAAATATAACATGGTAGAAAGAATGATGTCATGAAGTGGGTAGGGTAAACAATGTTCAGTGGCTGTAAGGAGTGAAAGCATTAGACAACAAGAAAGATGTGGTAAATGTAGAAAAATAATAGATTTAGAGATCCCAGCAATAGATAGAACAGAGTCATTGTAAAGGCCCTGTTGATCCTGAATAAATGAGGTATTGGGCCAAAGAGAATGAGGAACTATGAAGCATCGGTTGCTTCTGGAATACCCCATAAATAGTGTTATCATTGAAGTTTTGACCTGAGATTGCATGAGGAGGAAAATTGTGGGCCAGATGCATAGTTATCTGAGACAGAGAAGAAAGTCTATGGAATGAGGGCAATATAGGCAGATCTTGTTATCTTCAAATGCCATAACAGTCATTGTTATGTAGTGGATAGAAATTTGTTCTGGAAATTGAAGAGAATGTTACCTCTCTAATTTTTGCCCTATTGTTTTAGGGATAGTAGAGGAAGATTAAATCTCAATAAGAGGGAGACAAAGTAGGGGATGGGGGATTTTTAAAGGCTGTTGATAAAGCCTGTGTACTGAGCAGGTTGCTGTGTATGTGGGCACTACTGACTGCCCCAAAATGTTTTTGTAGTTGCATGTTAATACCAGAAAGCCTACAAAAATATTTTATTTCACCTCTAGATATATCATTCATTTATAACAATGACAAATCTGATTGTACTTATGGTTCAGTTGCTCATATCAAACTAATCCTCTTGCTGATAATAATTATAACTCTGGCAAAAAGAAAAAACACAATTCTTTAAGCACTGGACACTGACAAAAGCAGGCAGACACTGGAGGAACTATGACCTGTACAAAGGGGGAAGAAATCTAGGTGACATCCATATTTAACCAGATTTTTCCCTGAAGGCTCTCCCCAGTTTGCTCAGAACATCTGCATAAACTCAAGTGGAAAACAGCTGTCTTAGTTGGTTGACAATCCAGAAGTAAGAGATATGTGTGTCACAGTAGTTGAAAATTGAGGAAGGAAATCCAAGAAAAGACGCAACCGCAAAGAGGAAAGTCCCCAAATCTGCAATCTCACAATCCTTGGGTGAATCCTAAACTGTAAAGAAATCTAGAGCTGAGAGGCTAACCAGAACTGAAGAGAGATTTCAACAACTGCCTAGTTCTGGGGAGAATGAGTTTAGGGTTCAACCCCACCTATGTTAGAGGGGCTAGTAAGCAGCTTGGGCTTCCATTAAAACTCTAGAAGAGCCACAATAGAAATAAGGACCATGTCCCAGAATAAGAGTTATTCTCTAGGACTAAGGGCAGAACCAAAATTGATCTGCTCTGACAAAACCTAAAACCAAGTCTCCATAGAATCAAGATGATTCATCAATAATTTAACTACCACTAGAACATAACTCACAGGAGAATCTCTACAACATATCATCCAATATATAATAAATTACTAAACATGCCAACAAGCAGGAAATCCTCCCCAAAATGGAAGATCCAAAAATGATCCAGATTTGGAATTAGAAGACATAGTTTATAATAACCATTATAAATATGATAAAGAAACTATAGTAAAAGATGGATATAAATTATGAATAGAGGAGGAATTTCTGGAAAGATGTGGAAACTCTTAAACAGTGGGAATCCTAAAATTGAAAAATACAATATATGAATTTTTTTTTTATAATGAGTTAACAATAGATTGGTACTACAGAAGAAAGGATCAGATGATTTGAAGACAGGACAATAGAAAGCATCCAAACTGAAACAGTTTGTTTTAAATCATGAAAAAGCAAAAATGACTTGTGGGACAATATCAAGGCATAACATACATGTAAATGGATCCCAGAATTAAAGAAGAGATAAAAGGGGGTATAATATATTAAAAGAAACATTGGCTGACAATATTCCAAATTTGATTTAAACTATCAAGCCATAGATCTAAGTTGTTCAAGTAAACCTAAAATAGGATCTATGCAAAGAAAACAGCTAGGCATACCAATGATAATGTTGAGTGACTCACCAGAAGCAATTGAGGCCACAAGATGATAAAGTGACTTTTTAAAGTGCTAAAAGAAAAATCTGTCAACATCAAACTGTATCAAGCAAAAATATCTTTTAAAGTGAAGACAGATAAGTAAAAGCTAATTTTTGCCAGCAAGAAATACCAAAGGAATTTCTTTGGGCTAAAGGAAAATGATGTCTGATAGAAATACAGATCTACAGGATCAAAGAAAGATTACCAGAAATTACAAATAGGCAGGTAATTATGATGATGGTTTGCCTTACCCAATTCCTTTAAAAAACAACTGTAGCAAAAATAACAATATATTGTGATACTAATAATATAAAGAAATAAGATATATGCCAATAAAAGCAGAATGACCAGAAAGGTAACAAATGGAATTATACTGTTGAAAGATACATTACACATAAAGTAGTATAATATTAATTCAAGGCAGACTAGGATAAATTAAGGATGCATGTTGTAACCTGTTTAGTACTCTTTGAAAATAGAGAATGGTATGCCTACAAAACTAATGAGTGTAATAAAATAGAACATTAAAACTACTCAATTAATCTAAAAGAAGACAGGAGCAATAAAGAAACAAAGGACAGAGGGGAATAACAGAAAGCAAATGCGAAGATGTAAGACTTAAAACCAACTAAATTAATAATTATATTAAATATAAATGGACTAAACATCACAACCCTAAAAAGCAGAGATTTTCAGACCTGATTTAAAAAAAGCAAGACTCAACTATATGCAATTTATAATAAATGCATTTTAAATATAAAGACACAGAGGTCGAAAGCAAAAAGATGAAAAATGATATAACGTGCAAACACTAAGCATAAGAAAACTGGTGTTGCTATATTACTATAAAACAAACTAGACCTTGAGAAAGGAGAAAAAGAGAGGATAATTTCATAATGATAAAAAACCAATTCATAAAGAAGATATAGTGACCATAATGTATATGAACCTAATAACAGAGCTTCAAAATTCTGTGAACAAAAATTCCCAGAACTGAAGGGAGAAACTAACAAATCCACAATTAAACTTAGAGATTTTAATGTTTTACTGTCAGTAATTGTAGAACAACTAGACATAAAAACTCAAGAATGGACATTCACCAAATTAGACCACATGATAGGCCACAAAACATATCTCAATAAATTGCAATGGAATGAAACCCTATAGACTATATTCTGACTACAGTGGAATAGAGTTATACATTTTAAAAAATCTAAAAAGCCTCCAAATATTTTCAAATTAAGCAACACACTTTTAAATAACCTATGGGTCAAAGAAGAAATCACAAGGGAAATTAGGAGGTATTCCAAACCAAATGATAATTAAAACACAATGTACCAAAATTTGTGGGATGCAGTCAAATCAATTAGAAGAAAACTTATTGTTTTAAGTGTTTAAACATTTCTTAATTAAAATGTTTTAATTAAGAAAATCATAAATTCAAACTTTCACTTGAAGAAGCTAGAAAAATAAGAGCAAACTCAATCCAAATTAGTAAAAAAGAAATTAAAAAGACAAGAGCAGAAATTAAATAGAAAAAAACAACAAAGCTAAAAATTGGTACATGAAAAGATTAATAAGCGGACAAACTTCCTAAGACTGATAAGGAAAAAAGAGAGAAAACAAAAATAGCCAATATGAGAAATGAAGAAGGATATAGCACTTTCTATAGATCCCACAGGCAACAAGAGGGTAATAAGGAAATATTATGAACAATTTATGCTATTTGACAACACAAGCAAATGAACAAACTTGAAGAACACAACCTTGCCAAATGATGCAAAAAGTAATCAATAATCTGAGTAGGCCTGACATCTATTCAAGAAATTAATTTTGTAAATAAAACCCTCTTCATAAATCTCAGGCTACAGTTGGCATCATTCATGAATATTGTCAAATATTTAAGGAAAAATTAATAACCATATTAAATAAACAATTTTAGAAAATAGAGGACATTTTCCACCTAATTGTATGAGACTAGCATAATTTTGATACCACAACCTGACAAGAAAATAATATTCAGAACAATATCCCTCACAAACATAGAAAGTATTAGAAGTTGTATACACAAATATATTAATGTTATTAATTTCACAATACATCATGTGGGATTCAACCCAGAAATGCAAGATTAATACAATATTTTAAAAAGTCAACCAATGTAACTCATTACACTAACAGAATAAAGAAGAAATATCATATTATCTCCATCAATGCATAACATGCATTTCACAAAATTTCATTCTCATTAATGAGGAAAAAAATTTCCTGTATAACAAATATAAAAGAGAACTCTCAATCTAATAAAGCATATACATAAAAAACTATAGTTAACATATTTAATGATGAAATATTATATATATACTTTTCCTAAGATTGAGAACTTCACAAGAGTTATTCACTCCCCTCCTACCTAGTATCATAAGGCAAGAAAAATAAACATAAGGTGAATATTGGAAAAGAAGTGGTAAAACAGATGTTATTTGCAGCTTACATGACTGTGCACATACTCCTAAGAAATATACATACATATATATAATATATATTAGAACTTATAAGTAAATATAGCAGGTCTTAGAATGCAAAGTCAATATACATAGACCATGTTTTTTATACATTAGCAATAAACATTTCAAAAATGAAATTAGAAAAGTATATTACTTAAAATAGCATCAAAACACAAGGAGAAAAACTACTTAGAGAAAAATCTGACTAAAAATGTACAAGATCTCTATACTGAAAACTACAAAATACTGCAAAATGAAATTAAAGAAGGCCTAAATAAATGCAGAGGTATACCATATCCATGGATTGGAAAATCCCAAATTCTTAAGATGGGATGTCATCTCAGATTGATTTATAAAACCACTGCAATCCCAATTAAAACCCCAGCAGGATTTTGTAAAATTTACAAGTTTGTTCAAATATATATGAAAATGCAAAAGATCTAGGATAGCCCAAACACTCTTGTAAAAGAAAAGTTAGAGAACTTATAATCTGATTTAACAATTTACTATAAACCTATAGTGATTAAGGCAGTGTGTTATTGGTGCAAAGATAGACAAATAGATCAATGGAACAGAATATAGAATCCAGAAATAGATTTACATATATATGGTTAATAGATTTTCTATAAAGTTATGGCAAATCAATGGGGAGAAACAATTTAATGGGTAAAAAAGAATTATTTTCAATAAATGATGTTGAAACAATTATACCTATGTGTAGGAAAATAATTTTATTGCTACCTTATAAAAATATGAACTGGTGAATCATAAATATAAGAACTAAGATATAAAATTTTAGAAAAAATATATCTTTACAACTATAATGTAGAATGATTTCTTAGAGAAAACACTAAGCATAAAAGTTATGATGGACTTCATCATAATTAAATATTTGAGCTCATCAAAAGGCACCATTACTAAATGAAACAGCAAGCCACAGAGTGGGAGAAAATATTCACAACATATATATCTGACAAATCATATCTCAAATATATAAAAACTTCATAAGTTTTAATAAAAATTCTAAGAACCCAATAAAAATGGGCAAAAGACTTGAACAGATACTTGACAAAGATACATAAACAGCTAAAAATCACAAAAAAGGTAATCAACCTTATTGGTCATCAAGAAATTAAAAATTATAAGCATCATAAAATACCTCTTTATACCCACTAGAAATTATAAAGATTGGCAATAAGAAATGTCAGCAAGGCTGTGGAACAACTAGAACTACCCTACATTGGTCAGTGTGCAACTACTTTGGAATACTGCTTGGCAGTTTTTAAAAAGTTATATCTAACCTTTGACTACCCAGCAATTCTACTCCAAGAGAGATGAAAAGATATATCCACAATAACACTTGCTCAAAAAAATCATAGCCACTTTATTCCTAATAGCCCCAAACTAGAAATAACCAAGTTTCCATCAACAGAATAGATAAAACAAATTTGATGTTTATATAACTTCACAATGGAATGCCACTCACTGTAACAAAAAGGAACAAACAGCTGATATGTGCAACAACATACATGAATATTAAAAGCATTATGTTCAGGAAAAGAAATCAGACTCAAAAAGAACACACTGTGTGATTCCATTTTTAAGAAGTTTAAGAACAATACTAATTTCTGGATATAGATCATAACACTTGTTGTTTTAGAGCAAAAATGGGAAAGTTGACTGGAAGGATATAGATCATAACACTTGTTGTTTTAGAGCAAAAATGGGAAAGTTGACTGGAAGGGGTATAATGGAGGTTGCTGAAGCAATAAAGATGTACGTACTGATTGAGATGGTGGCTACATGTGTCTATGAATTATCAAAAATCATTTACCTGTGTAACCTTGATCTGTACATTTTATTGTATGTAAACTTTACCTCAAAAGAAACAATATGAATGAATTTACTATATTTATACCTGTTAGTAAACTTTATAGCAATAGTTTTCAACCAAGGGTAATTTTGCCCTTCCAGGGGACATTTGGCAATGTCTATAGGCACTTTTTATCACAACTAGGGAAGGGCATCTAGGGGGCAGAGGCCAGGGATGCTGCTAAACATGCTGCAATGCAGAGGACAGCACCCACAACACAGAATTATTCATCCAAAAATGTCCATAGTGCTGAGATTGAGAAACCCTTATTTACAGAGAGGAAAAGAGGTCATTCATAAGGATATTTGATACATGAATATAAGAAAAAGTGGCCTTACTGTATTGGACGCATCTAATCGAACCTCCTCAGATTTTCTTGGCCCATCTGTCTACCGGGCCCTTGGTCACTTGCCCCACTCCCTCCAGGCCCAGACAGTTCCACTGCCTGAGGTCAACCTGGCACATTTTGGAATCCCTGGCCCCTCACATACCACAAGGCATAGGGTCTCTCTTTCCAAGTGTTACCAAAAGTTTGGTACTAGTTTCCAAGGCCAAATCAGTGAGAAGGAAGACCCAGGACAAGTGGTTTGAGGAAAAGGAAAGAAAAGTTTATTAATTTGCCGGCAAATGAGGAGGGCAGTGGACTAGCATCTTAAAGATGTTAATCTACTTATCAAAATTTTGTCATCCTGGCTTTAAGCAGAAATACAGGGCTTGTTAAAAGGGGGGAGGGGCTGGCAGTTGGGCTTGGGTCTGTGGGACCAGTGTCACATGTCATGGCTTCAGGCTATTATCATTTATAATTGGTGGTTTCAGTTGACCTTATCTCTCTTAACATCACAATTCTGTTGAACCATCTTCAGAGGTTTAAGACACTAGAAAAAAAACAGCAAAGAACATTTTCCTGCCCCTTTTATTACTGGCCTTGGGAGGGAATGCAGGGGGTTTTAATTCCCAAAAAGGGTGGGGATTTTAGAGAGACAACTATAAAACATTTTCTTCTCTTCCCGTGCCCCACCCACCTTTACTTCTGTTACACAAGCAACTTCTGGAGGGGCTGAATAACACAGCCAGGAAGTTTAAGGGAGTTGATCACCTGAAGGAGATGAGAAGGAGCCACTTTCCCCTCCTCTCTCCCATGTACTGCTTCAAGTCATGGCTTCTTTGTATAGCCCCTTAGGAGACATTCCACCTGACAAGGCAGGTACACCTGCAGGCTGTGTGGCATTTGCTGGTTTAGTAACACTTCTTTCATTGCTTTTCAGGCTTCCCTGAGGCATTTCCCCCTTCCTTCATTCTCACTGCTTTGGAATTAAACTCTCAAACAAACCATTAGCACATAAGCTTGTTTAGGCTCTGTTTTCAAGGGAACCCAAGCAAAGACCCATATATTAACATTTGGGGGCTCTGAGATATTTTTGAATCTAATTTTTAAAATTTTGTATGTATAATAAATGTCTACATATTTTTATGTAAAAGCATATTTTGGATCATCTGGACAACTACTTTATAATTGAGTATTTCCACTGTATTTCAATGCTTCATTTTTAGTTGCTTTAATTCACTTAAAATTATGTTAGCAATAAGTACTAATTTAAGTTTTAGGAACCAATGTCAAAGAAAAGGCTCAGAAAAGATGAAATTGATGCTTACCACCATCTGAAGACCAAATAAAGTTAGGGATGAGTGGATATTTTAAGTAATCTGAGTACAGGAAACTGGTGGGCCAAGTTGAGTTTTCACCTGAGGTTTGGCAAGTTTAAAAGAATCTACGCAGCATCTGACAGTCCATAATTGATGTTCTGAATGACATTTAGTTTCTATAAAATAATTTAATGTTGTTAATTTGAATTTTATTGACTGGTAGGAGCTGTGCAATAGAGAAAGCAGAGGTCTGATAAGGAAACTTGAAGGAGTTTATTTTTCAAAGTGAGATATAAATGTTATCTTTCTTCTCCATTATAAAATATTCAATAATATCTATTTTTCTTGCTAATGCTTTTGGTGCAAGTGGATTGTCTAAGGGGGGGGACACAAAGAGGTATGAGGTTATGTCAAGGTTGATGAGGATAAAAATAAGGACCATGATGAGGGATAACTAGATATTTGGCTTACACTTCAAGAATGCTTATGGAATATGCAAAATAGTCAGGACTCTGCTGAGCAGCGGGGTGTTGGAGGGTGGCCTTGGGTGAGTCAGTGTCACTGGCTGGGCACACATTTGTAAGAAGCAAACAAATGTGTTGATGGTCCAGCTGCCTGTCACCTGTGAGTGCTTCCAGGGAACCGGATCTGGCTCCCCACCTTTACTCTAGCATCTGGCACAGCCTAAGGCAAGACAAACAAACACACCTTTTAAACAGAAACATTTAAAAGTACACAATTTAAGACTAGGCTATAGCTATCTTTCTCATATTGAAGACAAAAGCAATAATGAAACAATTGTAGGTCAAGGGGTCACAGACCTGGGATAAACCACCTCTGATAAGTTGGGAAAATGTGTGCCTATATTTTCATATATATAGTGGTATAGAAGGACATCTCCACAACCAACATTTTCCAAAGAGAGAACTCTAAGGGACATGTACAACAATGGGATCCTTTAAGAGTTCTGTTTTCATCTTGATTCTTCACCTTCTCAAAGGGGCCCTGAGCAATTCACTCATTCAGCTGAACAATAATGGCTATGAAGGCATTGTCATTGCAATTGACCCAAGTGTGCCAGAAGATGAAACACTTATTCAACAAATAAAGGTAAGTTCAAAATGGTAACCATCCATGCTTTTTTTTAATTGAAAACTTTGAGATAGATAGAACACAGTTCTGTCATTCCAGCTGCATGACACTAGCAAGTTATTTTTATGTCTGAGTGTTAACTTCTTCATCTGTCAAATGGAAATAATAATACTTTAATCATTAGGGTTCTTGTTAGGGATGAGATAATAAATGCAACACACATAACTCAGAGTTTACTGCTGAGGAGTCTTTCACTGAAAATTATTTAGTTTTATAGTAAGGCTGAGTCAACTACATTTAGCAGATACTGTGAGATGCACCAAGGTCAATTCCTTGCCTGATTTTATCATTGGCACATCTCAGACTCTCTTTTATTCTCCTAATTCTAAGCCCCTTCCTTGTGATCCTTAAGAGGAGCCCAGGATGCAAATCTCTGATTTAAGAACAACTCTGACCCTACTGATGGGAGCAAACCCTGCATTTTATCAGCTCCAATTCAATGAATCCTATCAGGGATCTGTTGCTACCTCTTCTGTGGGAGAAGGGAAGGCAAGAAGACTTCCTGTCCTGGCAGAGGCATCTAAAGTCAGGAGGAAGGATTAGAGAAGGTCTTGTACCACAGCAGACAGCTAAAAATAAGGGAAATGTCTTATAAAAGACTACCCTGGAATCTGGCTGTAGAACATTGAGAGGCAGTATTGAGTAATGAGTAAGAGTACAAGTCTGTAAAATGGAAATAATAAGTATCCCCTTCATGGGATTTTGTGAAGATCAAATTTAAAAATGCATGAAGATAAGGGGAAGCTGGGTGAAGAGTATATAAGAATGCTGTACAATTTTTTGCATGTCTTCCCTTAGTGTAAAATGATCTCAAAACTTAAAAAAAAAAAAAAAACTTTAAAAATGCATGCATAGAGCCTGGTAGGCAGTAAGAGCTCAATAAATGGTGGATATAGTCATCAGTCACCAGTACTCTTTTGATCTCTCTGGATGGAAAGTTAATAGTACAAGGGCCCAGAAGTCCTCCCCAAAGACTCTTTGCTCTAAGCAGAGGCAAAGACAGAAAAACCACAGGGTTTGGAGAAAAAAACATCTCTCCCTGCCAGGAGTTCGTGGCTAGAGAATTGCAGCAGGAGGAGATGGGGAACGGAGGAGAGGGTGGCACCCACGATAAAGCTCACCTATTTAGTTCAACTATCAGACTGTCTTTGATAAAAGGGAATTTCAGATCTTTTGAAATCTCTTAATAATCGAAAACCTTGAGTAAGTTTTTGATTGTCTATAAATTTGGAAGTGGCATCAGCAAAAATGTGACCAGTGGGTTTCTGTCTCTGGCTAAAACAGTGGGGTTCAGCAACATGCGGGAAGGAGAACATAGATGCCTTATTTCTAATGGCAGTGGTGATTTCTACCTATCGTATATGATGCTTAGAGCCTTGCAAAGTGCTTTCACCTCACTGTCTCCGGGAGTTTTCCTCCTGCAATATGTACTTCCCCCTCAATTATTAAATCAGCTTTCTAGTATGAGTCGTAAATGAATTGGGTGTGAGATAAGTCGGCTTCCACCACTTCCTTCTCTGCAACAAGAACGTTTAAAGAGTTAAGTGTAATAGAATGCTCTTTTATTAACCACTGAGTGGTTAATAAAAGTGAATTCCTCCCTATTTGCTGTTCCAGATCTGCAGAGTTGCGGGACTTCACTGTGGGCTTGGCCACCTTTCCCGGTTATCCCTCACTCTGCTCCAACAAGCTTCTTCTGTCTGAGAGGAGACTCTCCCACTGGTGCCCCTGTGGGGAAAGAAGCCTCTGAGTCAGCTTTTTAAATATTTGTTAGCAGAACGGTCGCCAACATTTCCCCACCCATGAGTCTGGTGGATGGCACTGTAGTGGTTCCATCCACTGCATTCTTGCTGCTATTAGTTATAGAAGCAGTGAGAGTACACTTAATAGGAGGAGGAAGAGAGAGTTGGGGAGAAGTGTTCACTCTCTTTCTCTCTCTCTCTCTCACACACACACACGTGCATGCACACATACGCACAAGAAGATACACAATGGAAATATTTTAGAGTCTCTTCAACGCACCAATGCACGGGAGCCCAGGCACTTCCTGTCTTGGCACTGCTATACCAGTTTGCCACTTACCCAAACCATTTCATTCATCCATTCATTTGTTCATTTCTTTGACAAATATGTACAGAGCATCTACATTACGTCAGGTGGTACGAGTCCAGTGGTGAACAATACACTATCCCTGTCCTTAAGGAATTTCTAGCCCATCCTATAAGCTGTCACCCCCAACCTTTTCTCAGCCTGAGAGTTTAAATGTCTATTTGGATTTGGATATGAGGTCACCTTCTCAAAATCTGGAACAGACGCCAAAACAAAGATCTCTAAGTATTGTTTCTATTAGAACATGGAAGACGAGCATTTCATGCTGCTTATTTCTTCCTTGGAAACCTTGAAAATTCACATTTCACAAGTCAAGTTGTAATATAATACTGTAACATATGAAGTTTTACACCCACTTTTCAACTTTTTGGTGATCTTGACTCACCAAAATGACACAATGTTAAACTCTTCTAGGGATTGTTAAAAATCTGGAGTTTTGGAAGAGGAAAATGCAAATCATTAAGAACATTTAAAAAAATATGAGCTAGGCAACCATTATTATCACTATTTGAAAGGGGGAAATGGAGGCTCAGAGAGATAAAATAAGTTCCCCAAGTTTATCCCATTTAGGAAGTGGCAGAGCAGGATTTACTCCTTCACCAATATCCAAGTACTACTTCCCTATAAAATGATGAACAATTTTTGCTCCTAAGGCCAAGCCCCCAGACACTGGAGTTTAGTCACTCTGGTCTGTTCCAGCAAGGACTTTGCTCTTGTAATTATCCCTTTTTTCTTTTGCATTATCAGTTTTTTTTTCCGTGAGCATAGAAATATAATAGTTCCCATTAAAATAAACCAATAAACAAAACTTTCTTGTCCTGAAGTCCTTTTCTAGTTGTTGCCTCATTTCTCCACTCCCCTTTAATTTATAGAAAAACTTCTTGACTTGTTTGACTGCATTCACAGTTTGCACTTCCTTGCCTCCCACTCCCTTGAATCTACTCTTATGGAGCTGTTGTCTCCATTCTGCTAAAATGGCTCACCCATGTTGCCAAATCCTTTGATCAGTTCTTAGCCCTCATATGAAGTGATTGTTCAGCAGTGTTTGACCCCAGTGACCATGCCGTCCTTCCTACAACACTCTCATCCCACCCATGGCTTTTGATTTCCTTCACAGGCACTGACTGGTCTTTCTGAGGCTTTTTCTTTTCCCACCTCTAATTCCAGCCCCTCTCCCCCGGGGTCAGTCTTCAACCCTCTTCTTTCCTCTGTCTACACTCACATTTGAGGCCAGTGGCTTTCAGTTCTAACAGACCCAATGCTCCTTTTCTAGTTCCAATATCTTCTAACACTCTCTCTACTACCTCGTCATAATGCATCTCAGGGAATCTGCAGAGACATCTATAATTTATCATTGTAAGTCTTTCATTTTAATTCGAATTCTTAGTTTCTTCTCCAAGGTTTATTGATCCTCAAAGGATCAAATGAAATGAAAGTCATAACCGATTATTTTGTTGGCTAACATTGAATAAGCACTTACATTGTTCCTAAGTAAACATTGTTCCTAGTGCATCTCATGTTTGACCTTCTTTGTGCTTCACCACAACCTTATCAGCTAATCACTATAATAGTCTCCATTTTATAAATGGGGAAACTGAGGTTTGGAATCAGAAATTGCCTACTGTCCCACAACAAGTGGTGAAGCCAGGACTAGTGTCTGCCTCGAGAGTTTGCATTGTTAACCATTACTCTGTGACGCAGAGTATGTAGTAAATGCTCAAAAGGTTTAGCTATTATTATTACAAAGTATTTCCACTTCCCATCTTGATAAATAACTAGTCTTTGAAAATGTGAAATACAGATGTAAATTTGAATGATTGGTAATTTAATCTATTTTCAGTCATAATCGTTATGTATGGTTTTTTTTTTTTTCTTCCCAGGACATGGTGACCCAGGCATCTCCATACCTGTTTGAAGCTACAGGAAAACGATTTTATTTCAAAGATGTTGCCATTTTGATTCCTGAAAAGTGGAAGACAAAACCTGACTATGTGAGACCCAAACTTGAGACCTACAAAAATGTGAGCATATCAAGTTCTTTCAAATTCAGTTTCTTCAGTAACCCAGATTTTTAAAATCAAAATACTCTAGAATCAAATGCAATTGCTTTAACATTAATAAGGTTAATTCATTTGCTGAAATTTTGTGATGATAAAAACTTTTTCTTAAATTTCAGGCTGATGTGGTGGTTGCCGAACCTAATCCTCCAGGTAATGATGAGCCCTACACTGAGCAGATGGGCAAGTGTGGAGAAAAGGGGGAAAGGATTTATTTCACTCCTGACTTCTTAGCAGGAAAAAAGCTGCCTCAATATGGACCACAAGGTATGAAATATTCTAGTATATTTCTCATAAAATTTAGCTATTTTATGTTAAAAGTGGATCAACAATAGCATTATCTTTGTGAATAAGCACATATAATCCAAATAAACTATTATAAATAAACTAATGTAGCATTTTTTACTTAGAATATGCATTTTATTTAGAATTTCTAGCTAGAATTTCCCAGCTAGAAATTTAACTTCTTATCCTGAATACCTGTGTAAATATAGTATTTTCAAATTTTTATTTTACTACAGTACCATGTTATAACTGCAAAATAGTTTAATATGTATTAGGTTTCTATGGATCTGTAATGGGACTCAACTGAATGAATTAAAACTCCTGCTTGCAATTCATGTGGCAGCAACCAGATGGCGAATATGTACAGAGTTCTCAGATTTTTATGCTCATTCAAATTATAAATGGATCGTGTTAAAATGCAGGTTCTGATTCAGTAGGTGTGGGGTGGGACTCAAAAATCTACATTCTTCCAGTGTGGAACAATGGATAATGGAGACTCGCA
>CAUYRT010082231.1:0-25823 GCA_963574885.1 Lepilemur ruficaudatus
GAGACCCCATCTCTACTAATAATAGAAAGAAATTAATTGGCCAACTAAAAATATATAGAAAAAATTAGCTGGGCATGGTGGCACATGCCTGTAGTCCCAGCTACTCGGGAGGCTGAGGCAGAAGGATCGCTGGAACCAGGAGTTTGAGGTTGCTGTGAGCCAGGCTGACGCCACGGCACTCTAGCCCGGGCAACACAGTGAGACTCTGTCTCAAAAAAAAAAAAAAAATACCTAAGAGCCGCCTCTGAATCCTCTGTTTGTATTTCTCCGACATCACACGGATCAGCTAGTCCCATTAACTCCAGCTCCAGAACACACCCAAATTCCATCCACTTCTCACCCTTTCTCCGCTCCCGTCCTGGCTCAAGTATTCAGCATCCCCAGCCAGGACCACAGCTGTAGCCCTCCAGTTGTTTTCTCTGCATCCTCCCCTCCCCGCCCACCCCAGTAGTCCATCCCCTGGGCGGTGGCCAGAAAGACCTTTCCGAGACGTACATCAGAGCGATTATTTCCCGTCACAATTTCTTATTATAAAGCCCACAAGTTCCTACATGATATTCATCTTGACTAGTTCTTTAACAATCTCCTGGCACCCTCCCTGCACTCATGCATTCTGGCCATTCAGGCATTCGTTTTTATTCTTGCAGCCAAAACTTATTTCCACCCAAAGGCCTTTGTACCTGCGATTTCCTCTGCCTGGAAGGACTTCCCCCAGGCCTTCACAGAGCTGGCTCCTTCTTTACATTTAAATTTCAGCTCAAACACCTCCTCCTCTTCCTCTCCCTCTCTCTCTTTTCAGAAATACTTTTCCAATCTTTAGTAGCCCTTTTAAATTTTTCATTGTAGCATTTTCACTATCTGATATTATCTTATTTACTTGTTTGTTTATCTTCTGCTTCTTCCTAGCAGAAGGCAAGCTCCTTGAGCTGGCCTCTAGTGCTCACTGCTGTACCTTCAGGGCCTGGAACAGTGCCTGGTACACAGTAGGTACTCGACAGATGTTTAGCCTAGAACACAGTTGCTCCAATCAGAACATTAATATGAAGGCTTCATGGCCACACTTTTTATTCTAAAGGAGCAGGGGCCACTGTCTTGGTGAACTGAGCTTGACCTTGGCATCAGAGGGATCACGGTGCCACCAGCAGGAAGACACAGCTTTGGGACGAGGAAAGAGCTCTGCGAGGACAAGCCTCCCCCTGCTGCCCAGCCTCTCGGTCCTCCCCAGCCCTGCCAGCTGTCCTGCTTTTTGCATTTTGTTTCTATCCATTTTGCCCGCCACCTTTTGGGACAGGCCTTAGCGTTGGCTTTCCAAAACCCATGCCGCAGATTTGGAAGCCGATTTTTCCGACTGCAAAGCCAGACCAGGCCTGAGGAAGCCTAAATTGCAAAAAAGAAGAAAGAAAGCAAAAGAAAGTTGAGTTTTCATCAGAGAAGATAAACTTGATGTATTGATTGGGGCAAGGGCAGGAGGGGGTGGGGGAGCAGAAAACAGCCAGAAGCTCCCATTTCTGTACAATTACAATCAACTCAGAGGTTTGGCTTCTGTGTTTCATTACACTGGGGGAAAAAGAAAGAGCCAACTTAACCACCCCCTCCACAATCTAACACAGCTGCAGGTAATATCTCTAGCTTCCCAAACCTTTTTTTTCCCAAAAAACTATTTTCCTTATTAAACTTGCGCTAGGTGAATCTCCATTGGCTATTGATTTGAGTATTAGACTGTGTATCAAAGATATGAAAATACAAATTGTTGTTTCAGAGAGAAATGACTGTCTTTATATTGTTTCTATCTCTAGGGTTCTGAATATTCCCTGGGGTTCCCAGGCTGAATAGAATCCGAACAAGCCTGTCTTCTTGGCAAATGTGAAGTGGGTAGATTCTCTGGGTAGATTCTGAGCAATCTCTTAGTGCTGTTTATTGCTGAGGGACCATCATTAGCAGGACAGATGTTTCTATTCACTTTTAAAAATTTTAACCATAGATTCTCATTAGAGAGGGATCTGCCTCCATACAGTTCCCGGATACGTAGCCTCTGCGTGGGATCTTGTCCTCTGGCTGCCACGGCTGTGCTACCACGGACTGTGCCTTTGCTTTTGGCCGATGTGAGCTGAGCTCGTGGGTGACGGAGATCGTGACGGAGAGGGAGGGAGGAGCGGTGAGCTGGTGGGCTTTCCGCTGATTCCTGGAAGCAGGTGACCGTGCTCTGAGGCAGAGCCGGAGCTGCGGTCGAGGCCCTGGGTCTTTCAGGATGCACCGGTTGATTCACAAGGCCTGTGACAGTCTTCCTCCTTCATTACACTTATTCCGACCGGCCACCGCGTTGGCTGTGCAGATTATGACCCGAAACAAGACGCCGGGTTGACAGGCTGGGACTGACACGTTGCTGACACTCCACTTCCAGCTGCGCCTTCCACACCAAATAGCCCGCTGTCACTCGGCCTCGCCAAGGGCCCTCCGCCAGCAGCCCCTCCCTCCTTCCCACCTGTTTTACTCACAATTCCTTCTGGTGCATTCTTCATCTCAAATGTTGTATTATTCATCTCTAGAAGTTCAGTTGGGTTCTTTTAATATTTTCCATGTTTGTCCTTAATACGCCATGCTTTCTTCTGTAATACCTTCTTGAACATTTGGGGTATGTTTATAACAGCTGTTTTAATGTCGTTTTTTGCCGTTTATATCATCGGATTTTTTTCTGTGTCTGTTTCTATTGGTTGATTTTTCTTTCATTATGGGTTGTTTTTTCCTGACTCCCTGTCTGCTAATATTTGACAGAATGTGGATTTTATATTGTTGTGAACTGGTGTTTTTGTATTCCTTTCCATGTCTGTGAACTTTGTTCTGAGACTCACCTACAGTACTTGGAAGCAGTTTGATCCTGTTACAATTTGCTTTGCGCTGCGTTAGGCTGCACCAGACCAGTCTTTAGTGGAGAGCCAATTCAGGCTTATGAGGGAGGCCACACCTTTCTGAGTTCTCCCTCCGATGCCCTAGGTGTTGTGAGGTTTCTCCATTCTGGCTGTTGGGAACGGGAACTATTTCAAGTTCTACACGAGCTCTAGGAATTGTTCTGCGTGCTCATTTCCAGTGGTTCTTATCCTCACCCTGCATAGTTTCCTTACGTAACTCTGTGGTTCAATAATCTGTGGACTATTAAAGGAGGAATTTCCAGAGTCCCCCCTCCGTGTAGATCTCTCTTCTGTGGCATTATGCCCTGCAAACTCCAGCTCCCTCGCATTCTCCAAACTCCCGGTTCCATCTCCTCAGCTCCGCGGGACCACTGGGCTCCGCCTGGGCTCCTTCTCTGCACCGCAGCCTGGAAACCCACTTCAGGCGGTGAGCTGGCAGAACGGAAGGGCTCACTTTCTTTGTTTCTGCTTTCTTAGGAATCCTGCATTGCTGTAGTCCAACTGTCTGAAAACAATGGTTTCATATTTTTCTAATATGTTCATTGTGGTAAAATACACACAAAATTTACCACCTTAACCGTTCTTAGGTGTGCAGGTCGGTGGCATTAAATACGTTCGTAACGCGCCACAGTCACCACTGTCTGTCTCCGTGATGATTTTCATTGTGTAAAACTGAAACTCTGCACCCATTAAATACCATCTTCCCAGTCCCCTCCCCACTGCCCAGCCCCTGGCAGCCTAGTTACACTTTTTGTCTCTATGAATTTGACTGACTACCTCAAATAAGTAGCATCATACAGTATTTTTCTGTGACTGCTTATTTCAGTTGGCATAATGCCCCCAGGCTTCACCCAGGTTATAGCACATGTCAGAATTTCCTTCCTTTTTAGAGACAAAGGATGCTCCCTTGTATGTATGGAACACATTTGCTCAGCCACTCACCTGTCTGCGGGCACACGGCTGCTGCCACGTTCTAGCTTTTGTGAGTAAAGCTATTATGAACATGTGCGCAAATTAGTCAGCAGATTTTGTCTGGTGATTTTAGTTATTTAAAATGGGAGGGTAAATCCGGTCTCTGTCACTCTACCTTGGTCAGAAGTTAAAGTGCCTCATGTCAGTTTATACAATGATTTTCTCTCATCCAAAAATACATTGCTTTTAACAATTCAAATTAACATTTTTGTTCGTTTTTTGTTTGTCTGTTTTTACAACAACCATGTGGCTTCAGCAGAACAGACATTAATATCCCAATTTTAAAGGTAGAAGAACTGGGGACCAGAGAGTGCTGGGGGCTGGGCGCCTGCCCAGGACAATCACGGGGCTGGCGAGTGGGGAGCCAGAACCCAAACCCAGGCCTCGCGACACGCTCTCATCTGGTTAGAGCCCTGCACGTCTCTCCACTTTTTCACGTCTCGTGTCCCACCTGCCTCCTCAGAGACCCTCCCTCACTACCCCGGTAACAGCGCATCACCCTTGTGGCTGTGGAGATAAACAAATTCCCAGGACCTCTCATGGGGGCTCAACAAATATTTGTTGAATGAGCAGAAAAGACAAGTTCCCAGGGACAAAGTCTCTTCGACCTTCTGGCGTTCGAGGCAAGGTTTTCCTGGACACATGAGCTGGCCTTCCCACTGCCCCATCTGTGCCATCAGGACTCTTTCAGTCCCAAGTGACAGAAAACCCAACTTCAACTGGTTTAAGCAAAAAAGGGAATGTATTGGCTTGCTGGGTTAGGCTGGCTTCAGGCATGGCTGACTCCAGCCACTCAAATGCTCCCTGGTCACAGCCCGGCTCTGCTCTGTGCTGGCTTCACCCTAAGACGTTTCTCCTCATTGTCTGCTGGGCCATGTCTGTGAAGAGACCTTCCAGCCCCAGTAGTCCATCGGAGTTTCGGGCTTACCGTTATTGCGCCAGCTGGGATCACATCTTCGCCCTGAACGCATCACGTGGTGAGGGGAGATGTGCACCGAGTTAAGTGCCCACTGTGGGATAAGTGGGGATGGTGTCAGCCACACCTCGACTGCATGGACGAGGACTGGGGACAGGTTTTCCTTCAGAGGACAGTTAAGCAGCCGTTGCCAGAACAAGAGGAGAGTGAGTTTGAGCAGGCAGAACCTACAGATACCCTGTGGTGATCTTAGGTTTTGTGTGTGTTTGAGCGAAGCTGTGGGTGGATGTCCATTACCTAAGGCATCCTCTGATACGAACTGCCTTCTAAGTGCCTCTAGAACCACATGACCAAGGGAGACCTCTTTGTGGAGACTCTTGAGGCCCATGGAAGGGAAACCACCTAGAGGAGAAAGTGTATCCCCAGAGGACCTGATGGCCATTTCTGGGCAGCTGCCTGCCCACAGATAGGGATGAGTCAGACAGCCCACGGACCCCCCCAAGATGTCATGTGTCACCGGCCATGACGGTTCTAGCTCAGGGTTAAGTGAGACAGCAGCATGCTCCAGAAATTCATTTATTCGTCATACACGCACTGAGAGCCTGCCGCATGCCAGGCACCATGCTTAGGGCTGTCCGGGGCTGATACTGTCCATACTGGGCAGCGAGGCTTCCCGAGAACAGGCCTGGGTAGTGTGATTGGGGGGCACAGTTTTGTGAGGCTTGAAGCTCTGGCCTAGAGAGAAGTGGCAGGCTTCCCCCCTCGGGAGGCTGGGGACACGACATGAGTTCTCCCAGCCTCCAGGACCCAGTTGTAGACCTGCCAGAAAGGCCAAGCTCATGTGCAATGATGAGGATCAGATCTAGGGTTCTTGGGTGCTTGGGCACCTCTCTTACTTCCACAAGATGGTCTGCACTGAGCTCGGGGGGTTAGAACAGCAGGACTGGTCCAGCTCTCGTTCCTGATGCCTCTTGGACATGCAGCTTTGCAAACATGCTCCCACCACCCCTCCTTGCAGGCCCAGCTCCAGGGTCACCTTCTTCAGAAAGCCTCTTGGGAGCCCCCAATTAAGTTCTTTTCTCCTTATTCCCATGAAACTTTGGTCTCCTCCCTGGCTTATTCCGAAGTCTTCACTGTGGCATTGCTGATAACGACAGCAACAACAATTGATGATGATGAGGGCAGTACAGGTGCTGTTTTCCCAGCGTGGATTGTCTGCCAAGACTTCTGCACGGGCTGCCTGATTCAGTCGTCACACACCGTGGAGGTGGGCACTGCTGCTACCTCACCTCGCTGAGAAGCAAACTGAGGCACGAAGCCACAGAGGCTGGGCCGCTTGCTAAAGAAAAGCAGCTGATGTCTACGTCTGGCTCCTGGCTGCTCTTAGTTTGGGCCAAGCTGGGATTTTGAACCCAGACATTCTGAGTCCGAGCCCTGCTTTCAACCTCGCTGAACTACACCTATTGTTGGTCCCTGTCTTCCCAAACAGCCCAAGTTCCTGAGGGAGAGACCCCGGACCTACTCATCTCCTCATCCCCACAGTGCCGAGGGTATTGTTGGGCACCCCGTAGGCATCGGGCACACCCTCCCTGACACAGCGTCCAGCACAGTAGCCCACACCCCAGATCCAGACGGAGCCGTTTGCATCCGATCTTCTCCGCCAGGCTCGTCCCTCGCTGCACTGATGCCAGTAGCTCACGTAAACAGCATTCATCTTTGGAATAGTCGGGCGCCCCAGCAGAGGGACTGCAAGGGTCCCAGCTCTGGGTCCACGTGGGCGTGAGAGCTGGCTGCCGCGTCTCGGCCCAGCGCGGTCCTTCTGCAGCCTCGCTCCATTCGTCATCGTGGAACAATGGACTTTCACTGTGGGAACTGTGTCTCTGTTCAGCACAGGAAGTGGGGGAAGGAATTGGGGAGCTTTCGCTGCGGCCAACAGGCCAGGACCGTGAGCTGCGGATGGCAGCGTGAGGTCGCAGGCCCACTTCATGAAGGGTTAAGCCACGAGTTAGTGACAGGAGCCCACCTCTAGCCAGCTCAGGCACAAAGGACGCGCTGTCTCTTGTGCTAGAGGCGGAAGAGTGGCCTCCAGAAGTTGGGATGAAGCTGCGCACACTCTAGCGCGCTCTCTCTCGGTCCTCTCTCTCTTCTTTCCTCTCTCATTTCTTGGGTTCTCTCCACAGTGGCCTCGATCACCGCTGCCACTGACGGACTCTCTTCTTGCAGCGCGGCAAGAGCGGGCATCGCTTGTCCAGCTCCAGGCTTAGCCTTATCTAGCTCAGTAGTGTCGAAGGGAAAGGTGTTTCTCCAGCCCAACTGGACGGGAAAGATCCGTGATGGACACATTGGCCCAGCCCTGCTCATGAGGCCAGGTCTGGCCAGTGATTGTCATCTGTGGGGAGGGAGTTTGGGATCAGCCAGGCCTGTGGACAAGCCTATTCTTTGACCCATCGGAGGGCAGTGTGACTGGCGGCTGCTCCAGAGACACATGGGGTGGGCAAGGGGGAGCTCACCAGGGGGAGCAGTTTGCTGTTGCAGCATGGAAGGATTATTAGGCAGACAAAAGCTGGTGACATCCGTGGTGGACCCAAAGGGCCAGTGAATACTCTGGAGGGCCGTGGGCTGCTGGTCCTTGCAGCTGGGACATCAGACCTGGGGCCTGAGTCTGGCCTGCTGGAGCCTTAGGTTGGGGTGCCCTGACAGCCAGCAACGGCCTCTTTTGTCCTTAGCAGAAGGACCTGTGGCCGTCACCATCTTCTACGCCCTCTCTGGTCTGCCACCACATGCACAGAGGTCCCTGCCAGCCTCTGACTGGGCCCTCAGTGTGAGAGGAGGCTACTGAATTTGCTTTCATAAAATCGAAATTATTATTGAGATAATTGTAGATTCACATGCATTTGTAAGAACTAATTCAGACAGATCACTAGTACACTTGGCCAGTTTCCCCCAATGGTAACATTTTGCAAAACTATAATATGATGTCACAAGCAGGACATCGATGTGGATATGAAAATAAAATCGAAGCTCCAAAAGTTTGGCTTTTTCCAATTGTATGTGTGTTTAACTTCCTCTCCATATGGGAAGCAAGAACTCAAAGGTGGGGCGACTTTACCATGGTAAACAAGACATAAAATTTGCCAAGAAACTTAAAGTTAAAAACAAGCTGAAAAAAAAACCACACACACACACAAGCTGAATTCTAACGTGAGGAATCTGGGATGCAACCTGCTCATAAAGGAGCTCAAGGTCACACTAAGGAATTTGCCAGTGAAAGTCAACACCAAGGTGTGGATCCTTTCCTCAGGGGTCCCTGAGTCCCTCACACTGTCTTCCACCCTCCGTGGGGAGGGTGACCTACAACAGCTCCCTCGGAGGTGGAGACCCTCAACCGCTCCCCTTCGGGTTCTGCCAGACAGTCCCTTCAGCAAACAGGGCCACACCCACACTGAATTAGCCCACCCTGACATCCCAGGTGTTCTTCTACCTAGAAGTGACATTCGAAATACTTAACAACCTATATGGCAAGGGCACCAGAGCGAGTGCCAGTCACTTACAGCACCAGGGCCCTGCCCTGCCAGAGCTGAACCCTTCCGTGGTCGGGCTGTGGGGAGGTCTGAGCCTCTCGGAAGATGGCCCAAGACAGCTGAGGTTGCAGAGCGGCTCTTCGGGGAGCCCAGGGTCACAGCTATTTAAAAATGAGTCTGGACTTATTTTAACATCCTAACAGCCAATACAGCTCCACCGGCACACACTCGCTAAATGTCTGATCTGCTCCACCCATACCCCGCCACTCTTGATTACAGAATTGTCACCTCATTCAAGTCGGGGATCATGCGTGTGTCTTGGTTACCACGGTACCTAGCCAGCACTGTGAGTAGGTGCCTGTTGATTAGTATGTGCATGGTAGGTCCTGCATGTGCCCGGGACTACCTCTGATCACGCCATGCAGCAATGACTTTTCTCCCTTCTCTGATCTCTTACGCAATGTAGACCAGAAAAATGCAAAGACAATAAGGAAGAACAAAGAGTAGGATACAGCAAAATCTCAGTGCTGGGAGACGGGCCTGCCTTCTTCCTTCCTTCCTTCCTTCTTCCCTCCCTCCCTTCTATCTTATCTTCCTTCCTTCCTTTAGTTTTTCTCATCTTTCTCCAACTTAGAAAATATGCATTGTTCTAAGCAGTGTGGACAGAGCAGCAAACCAGACAGACAGACAGCCGCCCACATGGAGCTCACATGCTGGGAAAATAGAGCAAACTAGAAAGTGCAGGAGCTATCAGGGAAGGCTGCATGGATGAAGTAGGCTTACAGAATGACTGGGGCTCTGGTGAGGGGCTAGCAAGGGCGGCAGTAACAGGAGCAGCAGGTTGGAGTGGGCAGGATGCACGTGCGAGGAAGACTGGGCCAGCTGAATGGGCTGGGAGCAGTTTGCATGGGAAGCAGCAAGGCGTTGGAGAGGGAGATGCACACGTGACACCGTCGTGGTCCTGGACTGCCAAGGGTCACAGTCCAGGGGAGGGGACGGGCACGTGAGCGACTGTCAGATCATGCTGTCTGTGCTCCAGTAGAACAGACAGTGGGAGGGGTGCTGGGGTGTGTGGGCAGAGGAGGAGCAGAGGGGAGGGAGCCCTGGGATGGGCATTCAATGCCCTGAGAAGGGAGCAAAGAATCCATCCAAGGTTTGTGAGTAGGGCCTGGCAAGATCAGGGTGTGGCCTCGCAAAGAGAATTCTGGGGGTTGTGTGCGAAGTGACTGGGGAGGGCAGGGCCACTAGACAAGGCCATCACAGGGGAGATTGCTGAGGTCATTCAAGGGGTTGGACGGGGACGGCCAGGCAAGGGCTGTGGCTGTCGGGCGGGCGGCACAGGCAGGCAGAAACTAGGATAGGACGTGGGGAAGACAAGGGGTTCGGGATGGCTGCACTTCCTAGCTTGGAGGTGGCATGACCCAGGATGACATGACGCAGGCCTGGGGACACTGGATGCCAGTGTCGTGCAGTGCAGGCAGTGCTGACTGGCGGAGGAAGACAAGAGCTGCATTTCAGACATGCTGACTTTGAAGCGCCCTCCAGACCTCCTGGTGGAAGGTTCCAGGGCTACCTGCAAGTCGGCTGGAGCAGACAGACAGGGCAGGGTATTCAGCAGCCACAGAACGTGCTTGTGGGAAAGAACCACAGATTCTGCCCTTCAGGAGCCCAAGAGTCGGAGTAGGGAAGGTGCCAGCTAAGCAGTCTGAGACTGGTGACATGCTTTGCCAATGTTCCAAGCAGTGATGCTCTGACCTCTACCTGGAGTCCTCTAGTCCTTCCTCCTGGAGACTGTCCCCAGAAAAGTATATTTTATACCCACCCCTTCCAATGTCCCCAACCTCCCAGCACCAATTAATGTAGCTGTGGGCCTGGGAAATTTTCACCCAAGATGTTACTTCTGCTGGGAGCATCTGGCAACATCTTTAATTTTATTTGGTTTCTTCTTCTTTCTTTTTTCCCAAGGAGCATCCTGAAGGGAGCAGATGGCAGTGCGAAAGGGCAGATTGGTGCTGAGGAAAGTGGCCTGGTGTGCCCTTGGATTCTCAGATGCGCTCCCTGCTCTTGAGAGGGGGTGTTAGCAACAAGCTCCTAGGGCTAATTATTCGCGTGTCCCAAACACCTCTGAGGTGCCGGAGCTTCTTTCTTTGCTTTGTTTACAGTGTGTTTCCAGTCTCTAGGCAGAGCCAGGCCCACTGCAGATGCTGCGAATATTCACGCGTTTATTCAACAGCATTTACTGAACGCCAACCATGTGCTAGGCACTTTCCTGGGCACCGAGGATTCAGCAGTGAGCAAAACAAACAGAAGTGTGTGCCTTCATCCAGCCTACATTCTAGTCATTTCGTCAGCTGGGGTTGACAACCCAGTTTTTGGCCATTTCTGGATGCCAGGCCGTGTCCTGGGTAACATGGTCCAGTGGTGACTAGTCAACAGGCTCCCGTGTCCAGAGGCTCACATTCCAGAGGGGGTGCCACATCTCGTCTGGCTGCACACCAGTTCAGATTTCTGGTTTACGAGCTTCCGAAACGGGAGCAACGTATCTTAGGCAAAGGCAATTCATCAGAAGGCTGTTGGGGTGGGTGGAGGAGGAGAAAGAATGCAGCAGGCGCTGTCAGTTGCCTAACGCCTGACCATCTCCCATTGCTTTTTCCGCGACGGTAGAGCCCCGATTATGTGCACGTGTTCGCAGAATTAATCAACCCCGATACCGCCAAACCTTTAAACTTCTAGTCACATGAGATAATACAATCTTCATATTATTTTCAGAAAGCTGTTATTTGCGACCACAAGCAACCTAACCAATAAGACGTGTTGGGACAAGGCTTAGAAACAGGCAGGGACCGTGAAAGTTTGGGAGGACCCAGGAGCCAGTCGTAGGAAGCACAGCGTTCGTATGACCCTCGTTAACTACCCTTCCACCCAGAACACCCGAAATGGGAAAGTGAGGTTTCTGCAATTAAGAATACAGTTGTAATTAAGGCAGAAAATTGGTTCTTGGAGATGAAATTGAACAGCTGTGTATTATACTCTGTCAAATGAAGTCGTGAAGGACCAGCAGTTGCTAGGAGTGACGCCTGGCCTCTTTGGAGAGAGTAGGTGGCGGCAGGGAGACTGGTTCAGGAGGCTTAATTTTTTTTAAAAAAAATTCACAGACAGTAAAACAGACCCTTTTTGTGTGTGTACAACTCTATGAATTTTAGCACATAGACACTACTGCAGTCAAAGTGCAGAACAGCTCTATCACCCAGAATTCCCTTTGCTGCCCTTCGCAGCGAAGCCCTCGCCCGCCCTCATCGCCTGCAGCCACTGCCCTGCAGCCTCACAGCTGGGTGTCAGGCACACTGTGAATGGAGTCGTGCGGTCTGCACACTGTGCACCTGGCTTTTCCTCGCTCGGCGTGGTGCCTTTGCCAGCCGTGTCGCCCGTGCACCAGCAGCGTTTCCTTTTCATTGCAGAGTCAGGTTCCACTGTCCGGATGTAGCGATGTTTCTTCGTCCATTCACGCCCTGAAGAATATTTAGGTTGTCGCCAGTTTGGGGAGAATACAAATATAGCTGCTGTAAACACCCATACGTAAGGTTTTGTATGAAGACAAGTCTATTTCCCTAGGGTAAATACCCAGGAGCGGGATTGCTGGATAAAAATGTTTGACTTTATAAGAAACTGTTCAGCTGTTTTCCGGAGTGACGGTACTAGTTTGCATACCAATCAGCAAGGTATAAGAGTCCCAGTTTCCCAGATCCTTGGCAGCAATTGGTATTATTAGATTGATTTGGGGGTTTTTCTTTTTTTACGTTATTCTAATAGGGATATAGTAGTGTTGCCTTGTGGTTTTAATTTGCATTTTCCTAATAACAAATGATATTGATCATCTTTTCATGTGTTTACTTGCCATCCACATATTGTCTTTGTGAAGTGTGTTCAAATATTTGCCCACTTTTTAATTGAGTTTTTTTTTCTTATTTTTGAATTTTGAGAGTTCTTTATATATTCTGGGTACAAGTACTTATGTAAATAGGAAATAATTAATCCTATTCTATAGTTTGTCTTCTCATGCTCTTAACAGTGTCTTTTGCAGAGCAAAAGCTTTTCATTTTAATGGAGTCCAGTTTATCTTCTTTTTCTTCTATGGGTTGTTCTTTTGGTGTAAAGTCTAAGATCTCTTTGCCTAACCCAAGGTCACAAAATTTTTCTTCTATATACTGTTGTAAAAGTTCTATAGTTTTGTATTTTACATTTATATCTATGGTCCATTTTGAATTAATTTTTATAATAAGGTGTGAGGTATATATCCACATCCTTCCTTCTTCTCTTCCATCCCTCCTTCCTTCCTTCTTTTAAAATATTTGCTCTTTCTTTCTTTCTCTTTCTCTCTCTCGTTCTTTCTTTCTTTCTTTCTCTTTCTTTGGCATGGAAGTGTTCAATTGTTCCTATGTATCTTTCCATTGGCCAATACCATACCATCTTCATTACTATAGCTTTAGAGTAAGTTTTAAAATCAGATTGTATGAATTTCTCCAACTTCATTCTTTTTAAAAAATTGTTTCGGCTACTCTAGCTCCTTCGCTTTTTCATATAAATCATAAAATTAATCTGTCTATATCTACAAAAATCCCTGCTGGGATTTTGATTGGAATTGCATTAAATATTTAGATCAGTTTGGGAGAGAACCGATATCTCAGCTATGCTGAGTTTTCCAATGCATGAGCACAGCACGTCTTTTCAATTATTTAGATCCCCTTTGATTTCTTTGATCATTGTTCTGTAGTTTTCAGCATACAGATCTTGCACACATTTTTGTTAGATTCATATCTATGTAGCTACTGTCTCTTTTTCTGGAGCTTTTGTATATGTCATTTTTTAATATTTCAGTTTTCAACTGCTCATTTCTGTTATATAGATATGCAGTTGATTTTTTAAAATGTTAACCTTGAATCTCCTGACCTTACTAAGCTTACTTAATAGTCCTAGTTGTAATTTTTGTTTTTGTTTTTCCTTTTTAAATAGATTTCTTTGGGATTGTCTATGTATATAGTCATGTTCTCTATAAATAGAGTTTTATTTCTTCCTTTCCAACTCTTTGTCTGTTTTGGTTTTGGCCTTATTGCCTGGCTTAGTATTTTCAGTATAACATTGAATGGGAGTAGTGGGAGCGAATATCCTTGTTCCTTTCCAATGTTAAGACGTAAACAAGCATTTTTTTCACCATTAAATATGATGCTTGCATAGGTTTTTTTGTGGCTGCCATTTATTGGGTTAAGGAAGTTCTCTTTTATTCCTAGTTGCTGAGAATTTTTCTCATGGATGGATGCTGAGTTTTTTAAAATGCCTTTTCTATATCAATTGGTATGATCACATGGTTTCTCTTCTTTAATCTGTTAATACGGAAGATTAAAGTGACTGGTTTTCAAATGTTGAACCAGTTTTGCATTCCTAGAATAAACAACACCTGAGTGGATTTGCTAATATCTTGATGAGCATTTTTGTGTTTATATTCATGAGAGATATTGGTCTGCAGCTTACTTGTATTATCTTTTCTTGGTTTGGAATTAAGGTAAAGCTGGCCTCATAAAATAAGTTGGAAGTGTCCAATTTATTTTATAGAAGTCCTCGTGTATTTTCTGGAACAATTTGTGTAGAGAATTTTCTTTAAATATTTGCTAGAGTTCACAGAGAAACAATCTGGGCCTGGAGTTTACTTTTTCAGAAGGGTTTACGCTGTAATTTCAATTTCTTTATAGATAATGGCTGACTTACTTAGGTTATCTATTTATTCTTGGGTGAGTTTAGTAATTTGTGGCTTTCAAGGAATTGAACGATTTCACCTAAGCTGTCAGGTTTATGTGTATGGTGTTGTTCAGGGTGTCCCCTCATTAAACTTTTAATGTCCGTGCAGTCTGCAGAGAAATTCTCTCATTGCCAAAATAATGGTAATTTGTGTCTCTTCTATGTCTTTGAGAGTCTAGCTAGAGATTTATCAGTTTTATTGATTTTTCCAAAGAACCAACTTTTGTTTTCATTGATTTCTCCATTTTTCTGTTTTTAATTTCATTGATTTTCACTCTTATCATTATCTCCATTTCCTTCTGCTTGCTTTGGGTTTAGTTTTCTCTTCTTCAGTTTTCTTTAAGTAAAATACTAAATTGTTAATATGAAACCTTTCTTTTTAAAAATATAAGCATTTAATGCTGTGTATTTCTCTTTAAGCATTGCTTCAGCTATATCTCATAACTTTTACATGCTGTATTTTATATTAATAGAAATTGAGGCTAGCTTTGGGGATAGTTATGGCAAAATCCACAAAAACGTTCATACCTTTTGAGCCAACATTTCTACTTCTTTGCTCATATCCTAAGGAAATATTTATGAAAGCACACATGCATTTGTGCAATCTCCCAAATCTGAAAAAACCATAAATGCCAAATAATAGGAGACTAGTTAGCTAAATTATGGTTATCTAAACAGTGGAATACTGCGCAGTCATTAAGACTTATCCCAAGGAGCAATGTGAGGGGCATGGGAAGGAGCTGGTGAAGTATTAATAAGTTCTTGATTATCTGTCAACTCCCCTTTGGAATGTAACCTCAATGAAATGGCAAACTTTGTCTCTCTTGTTTATTGCTATTTCTTTAGTGCCTGGCACATAGTAAATACTCAGAAATATTTTAGTAAGTAAGTAAGTAGGAGAGAAGTATATCTGCCTGCCTTGTTATTTAGGGTGTGCGTGTGTGTGTGTGTGTGTGTGTGTACCGGTCCTGCTCTTTTTATGTGGCTGCTCTCTTGCTCCGCACACCGTCTTTAAGTGATGAGCATTTTCTCCCTTCTTTTCCCTGTGACTCACTCCAGGTCTATTTCAACTGACACCCTGACGCTCCTCGACACTTGTGGAGCAAATAGCAAGTTCTCTTTGAGGGGCATTCCCAGCCATCATCTTTGATTGCTAATTACACTATCCTCACAACCGGTGGGTACAGAGAGCTCATTTTCCTGGAGGACGAATGTGGACTCACGTGACTGCCCTGAAGATAAGTTAATGCAGAGGTGGGTGTCGGGCCGGATCTCCCTCTCCCAGCCTGGTCTTTCCCCTCTGTGCCCCATCCCAGCAGCCCTATCCTACCTGAGACAATGGCTCTGAGCTTCTGGGGCCCCCCGATCTCACCTGAGGCTGTGGCCCATTGTCGGAAGTACCGAGCTGCCCACTGCCACACGAAACGCCACAGTGGCACCACATTTTCACAGGCTCTTACATTCCCCAAATACCAAAAGGGCACCATCTGCCACAGCAACTGATGGTCTAAAAAATGTAATGGCTTTGTAAAAATATTGGGCAACTGGGCCACTTGTGCTCTGCTACTCTCTAACTTCTATAAAACCACACAAAATACCGCAAGTGCACTCAGAAACCCTCAGGGGGCTTCAGTGGAAATAAAACATCTGGATTTGGGGGTGAGCCCAGCAGGGATTTGGGTTGTGTCACTGTGTGAACTCAGGCACATGACTGAATCTCTGTGAGCATCACTTGGGTCACCTGTGACATGGGACTTCTTGGGCATTAAAGGTGATAGTAGAAATGAAATGGGGAGCATCTCGTGCCTGGAAAACAGTGAGGGCTCAGTAAAGGGGAGGGGTTGTCATATAGCCATCCTGGTTGACTATGATGCTCCAAATTCCCTTTTAAGCTTCTCAACCTTTAAGGGAGGAGTGCCCGGTGGAATCCAGGTGAGCTCTACCTGTGTCCAGCCCGCTCCGTGTGTGTGGCTTGCCTTCCTCTTGTCCTTTCTTCCTTCTTCAATACCCTGCACAGTCTCATCACGGGTCCCTAAGGATGGGTGCTATCTTGCAGCTTCTCCAGCCCATCTCCTGGGATAAGAGACATCCCTGGGACTTGCCACTTGCCCCAGATTTGCTCTGAAGGAGCTCTGCCAACTTGGAATTAAGCATGTGAATTGACACTGGAGGTTGCTGGAAGACACTTATGTTTGGGGAAATTTCTCTGGGGCCAGGAAATTGGAAGACCCCTTGACTTTGAAGGAGACTTTCAAAAGCTGGTCATCCAGGCTGACGACGAGCCGAGGCTCGGTGGGAGTAGGGCAGTGTGGACGCTGGGCGGGGTGTCCAAGCCCCTTGCTGAGCACCCTCTCTTGTGCCACACCCCTGCATCTGGGGCCTTCCTCCGTCACAGCAGTGCTCTCCCCTTGGGAGCACGAGCACCTCTTCCTGTTTCCACTCTCCTGCCAGACGGGAGCCTCCTGAGAGCGGCCGCGGCTTGTGCGCCCTCTGCACCTGCACGGGGTTTAGGAACCGTTAGGAAGGAAGGAGGTGAGTTCAGGAATCCTGAACTGCTGGCTGCTTCGTGCAGGAGAGCAGTGCTCCCACCCACCCTCACGTGCCTGAAACCCGGATCCTTGGAAGGGAAGTTTGGCTGCAGGCTTGGTTCTTAGGCACAGAGACGACAGCGCGGCGACCTGTGTGCGCGCCTCTGCGTCCCTCCGCCTCCTCAGCGGCCGAGCAAACCGCCCTGCTTCTGCTCTTCGACAGCCTGTCGTTGTCATGCTTCTGCCTCTTTTTAATAAAGAGGTGTGAGGAGGGTTTTTCGTACATGCAAAATTAATGCAAATCAAAACTGCTGCCACGCTTTGATCCGTCCTGGACTCTGATCCTCGTCGGCCTTTTCGTGCTCCCACGGCGAGTGTGAGCCCGGGAGGATTGCGCGGGGAGCAACAGGCCACCACGTCCGGTTTGATTAACACAATCCACCGCGGCGGCCATGCTGGGAGTTCATTACTTGGGAAAGACTCCGATGCGGGCTGCCCACGGTGTCTGGGGACTGGGTCTTTTTATTTAAAATGCAATCAAGCCCCTACGGTGAGGGGATCCGCGAAAGCCTGCCTAAGCTGCGCAAGTGCAGTTGCCATTTAACGTAGACAGACAAAAATCCCTTCTGTTTGGACAAGCTTTTAACAATTTATTCATGCCATCTGCGAATATTTAATGCGGCTTATCAAGGGCGGAGCCCTGGGATGAGGAAAACAGAAAAGGCCCTACCCTCAGGGCGCTTACAGCCTAGAAGGGACGGTGGGTATTATCCCGAAGTGAGCACATTGCCAACAGATGTCAGAAGGTCACACGGGGAGTGTGGGAGCAGGCCTGGGGATCAGGGAGGACCACCGTGAGGGGTGGCGTACGGGCCACTGCGGGAAACACGAGGAAGAGTTGATGTGGAAGAGACGACACGGCGAGGGGCAGAATTCTTGAGGCTGGGACCCTATGTGAAGTCCAGATGCAGCAGCAGCCCAACCTACTAGTGAGGCTATCCCCTGGGGCAGATGGAGGGTAGGGGGCAGATGGGGACGGGCTCTGGAGAAGGGGCCACTGGAGACCTCCCCCAGCCTCCCTCCCTCTGGCTTGGCTGCAGCCTGGGGTGGAGGATGCAGGGTTGCCCTTATGGCCGAAGAATGGTCAGAAAGTTGTGGCCTCCAACTCAGAACATCCCTCCCTTGCTTCTCCAGCCCACGGGGACCCTCACCAAGTCCTGGGACAGGATGGCAATGACCTAGAAGGCCTGGGCTTGAGGCCATCCTGGGTCTTCTCAGACACCAACGCTGGCTGTGCTGTCGGCTTGTCGTCTCGGTCTCCATCTCTGCAAAAGAGCTCGCCTAGGTCACTCTGTGCCCACCTTGCCGCACTCTTGGATGGAACACGTAAGGCAGGAGATTCAAGCAGTCTCGAAAAGTTCTGGGGAAATATCAAGGCTATTTAGAGATAGTCGTTAGCAGAACCCAGCAGGGTGGGGAATAGATCGATGCTGGTCAGGCACAAGGAGGGTGCCGTGAACTGCTTGGAGACAGGGAAATTCTTTCCGACTTCCAGGAGCAAGATCTGTCCAGTGAGGAACTGGGGCTCTCTGCAGGGGTCCCATGTGAGTCACCTAAGCTGCGTTATGCTGCAGTAAAATTAACCCCCAAGTCTCTGACTTAGTCCCACCGAGGTTGATTTCTTCAGGCCTGGGCAACCGTCCATGTCCTACTGTCCTCCGTGCCACGGGCCAGCTGTCCCGGCTGAGGGAGGCAGCCCCTGCTTGCTTCCCAAAGGTGCCCTGGCCCTGCCCTTCCTTCCTGTCGCCCCAGCTGTGGCTGGCGGCTTCTCCTCCTGTCCCGATGACTCAGACCACTTTGCCATCTCCCCCCCCCCACCCCACCGCCGACATCCTGGAGCCTTTGGGCCCTTCGCAACGTGTATTGCCTTCTAACATGCTAATTTGTTTGTTTCTTATGACTGTTGTAGATTTCCTGTCTCCTGCTCTAGAATCTGGACTCCATGGGGCAGGGATCTTGCTCCGTTGTGTCCACAGGTGTTCCTGGGAGGGAAGCCCAGGAGACCACGTCTTCAACCCCTGGCTGCCCACGGAACGGGAGAAGGACGGGCTCTTTCTCATTTCCCTGAATGGCAGTGGCAGAGGCTGTCTTGAGCAAGTGTAAACTGCCCTGGTTGCTGGATTTGAACCAGAGAATTTGGTCCAAATCAAGACACATGGAACCACCTGGGCCTGCGGGTGCAGGGGGCCAGACTGGAAGGCTCGTCAGAGTTTCTTGCTATTCCCAGTTCAGGTGAATTCAGTTCTCTCATCCTATAGATGCTGCCACACGCAACCTTAGGAACACACTTCACTCCCTCTGGCAGGCAGAAGACGCATCTGTAATTAGTCTCCACTGTCGGGGAGAAAATGCCTGTGTGAGCACAGGGAATTGGCCTGGGGGAGGAGAGCCCTTCCCGACTGGCAGAGAGCCTGTGCCGGGCCGGTGAGACAGCTGGGCCACACACATGACAGGAACTCTTTGGTGACAAGCCTCAGTCGGTGGGAAGGCTCCTCTGCCAGGGCTTTAATGAACTTTTCATTGCAGGAGCTCACACCTGGTGACCTTTACCCTCTGCGGGGGCTTCTAGGTGTCACACGCTATTTATTCACTGCCTTAAGAGTTCCAGGCAGGAAGGCAGAGACCTGCTGCCATTTGACAAGCACCTGGGATGTCAAGGTACACAGCCCAACTGCCTTTCCCCTTCTCATGGTAGGAATAGTTTGTCCACATTTGGTGTTTATTTCTCTCTCATTCCTCTGCACTTGTGATTATGATCCCATTCCTTTCTTTCCTTGGGTTTTCACCTGTGTTGGTGAGAGGGGCAACGGGCTCGTGGTTCGGCACGCGAGGCAGTGCTCGTGCCGTGGGGCCCCTGTCTGTGTGACGCTCTGGTCTCCCGATGGGCCTCACTCCTATGTTCCGTCCTTGCGGTTTCCTGCCAGGGAAGCAGGATGAGGCAGCGTGCTGTCTTCCTACATGCAGATGGAGCCACTCAGGCTCTGCGAGGAGCAGTGACCTGGCAGACTTGGAAGAACCCGGCCTGCCCGGACCCTGTTTGCTGAGGTATTTGACAAACATTGAGCGTGCTGCTACCACAAGCCCGGCTTCTTTCTGGAGGCTGAAGGATGCTGATGAACCAACAGATAAGGTCTGTGCTCTCATAGAGCTTACATTCTCAGGTATCCATCTGAAAATAGAGGTAGTTTTAGGATATTCGCATGCTTTCGTGCAGAATGGTCGTCTCTTCCTAAACTGTCTTTAAAACAAGGCTTAGTATATAGCACTGTCATTCAGAGTCTCTCTTTCTTCCTTTTTCTTTCCTATTAGGACCCTGGGTGGGGAGGGTCCAAATTCATTGCCATAGCAGTCTACCCCTTCTCTTTCTTTCCTTCCTAATGATTTCAATAACTTTTGATACAATGCACCGAAGGCTTTCCTTGCACAAGAACAAAAGGTGAAATGTTAATATAATTTTATTTGGACTCAGATTGGATAAGGGAGACCTTTTGTTTCCTACCTTTCATCTTCAAGTCGGCACTCGTTAATTAAATCGAGCCTGTGGAAAATGACCTTTGGGGAGAGGGGGACACCTGAGAATATAATATGTTTTAATCAGATACGGGCAATAAATAAGTAAGCAAGAAAAGAGCTGTTGGACAAAGACAACCTGAAAGCTTCCAGATGAGAGCTCTTGAAGGGAAAGGTAATTTACTTTTTTCTTTGGGTGAAAGTACACAGTTAGGTAAAGAGTGCACAATGGTCCTGCAAACGGGGCCATTTGGATAAAATAATTCACCACCCCCAACCCACACATCCTGGGACAGGGAAGAGCTCACTGATTCTGCACCCCCAAGACCAGTTTCCTGCTGTCGGATTGCAACAAGGGCTGAGCCGTTTCTCTGAGCCTATGCCTCACCTGGCCACCAGGGGGCGAGAAAGAGTCATTTTCCTCTGCGTGGAAAGGTAGACCCGCGAGGCGGCTCACCTCTGGGCCAGGTGTGGCGGATTGATGACTCGGCCTGCTGGGCTTGGGGAGACTGGAAGGGCACTGAACATCTGCCTGCTCAGGGGAGTCAGATTCACCCCAAACCTGAATATCCTCTACACTGGAGCAAGGAAGGCTCCCGCAGTACAGGGAAGAAATGGGATGGGAGCATTGTGATAGGTGACAGGCTGGGCTTTGAAGGCTCTGGAGTTTCCTTGCTGTGTGACTTTAAGTGGGCTACTTAGCCTTTTTGAGTCTCAGTGTCCTAATGTATAAAGTGTGGGTAATAATCTAATTTTATAGGATTGTTGAGAAGAGTCAACAAAATTATAAATGTAATAAGTCTGCAGGAAAGCAATAGGTGCTCGGTACAGGATGGTCACTGTGGTGGCTCTGTCCCTCCCCTAGCCCAGCCTGCCCCAAAAGTGCTGCCTGCAGGGAATCCAAGCATATCCCACTGCCTCCTTTCCTTATATTTTCTTTACAGAGAATTATGATTAAATATATAGTAAGTCTTCTAAAGGAAGCTGTCTCTGAATCTAAATATATGTAAACTATATGTTCATTCATTCATTCATTCCCATAACTATTGCATGCCTACCACGCCAGACACCCCGGAGGTGCTGCACGAGGAAGGAGGGCAGACAGGAAGCCTGGCACCTGCTCCTGTGGCACTTCCAGTGGGACCAGTGCTGTCCAGTGGGACTCTGTGATGATAGAAATGTTTCTCACCTGTGCTGTGCTGTCGCACACGGTAGCCGCTAGCCACACGTGGTGACCAAGCACTTGAATGGTGGTAGTTACAGGAAGTGCATTCTAAATTGTATTTCATTTTAATTCATTTAAATTTAAACAGTTATACATGTCTAATGACTACTTTATTGGCTGGCTCGGGTCTAGAGGACAATGTGAAAATGTTTAGCACAGGGCCTGGCATACAGTCAGAACTCAATAAATGCCCATTTCCTCCCCCCCACACACTATGTGGCACCTGGTACTGTGTTCATTACTCCTCTGCTGCCATTACACCTTCTTAAGGCTGAATGGGGTCATCCCAATGGACTCTGGGAAGGCGGCCTCAGTTTGGATTATTTATGTGTGCTCTACAGGATCTTGCATACAGTAAGTACTCTGTAAATGCCTAAAGAGTCAATGTGATGTAGGAAGAGGAACATGCTTCAGAACCAAGGAGAAATGCATCTCAGTCTCGGCTCCGTCACATGCCAGCTGTGTGGCTTGTCTGGGTCTCAGCTTTCTCTTCTGCCAGCCGGGTGAGGAAAGCTCCTCCGTGGGCCCGTTGTGAAGATGCATGGATCACGCAGAGGATGAGCCGCGCGATCCTAACACAAAGCCAGTCTTCAGACAGGAGAAAGCCAGGCAGAAGCCAAGCGATGATGCTGCTTCTCCGGGCGTTGTCCCAGCCTCACCTGTGTGGCCCCTGGGGCGTGTCCAGTGAGATGAGTCTGTTGCCCGGATTTGTTGACTGGATTGGCTTGAGCACCCAATTCCAGATAACTAATCAAGTTCCTCACCTAGGCTTTAAAAAATAAATTAAAAATATAAAAACTCGATCTAAGGGGAGGAGGTCAGGCCTTCTCTGCAGGGAGAAGCCAACAGAAACTCTTAGTACCACTTTCCACCTAAGGTGGAGGAAGCTGGTCCGCAGTTGAAAAGAATAAAACCAACACACGCAAGAGGAACTGAAATAAATAGAGAGATAGAGGAGATGGAGCGAGTGTGCCCTGGAGATGTCCCTGCCCAGAGACCCAGCTGGGGCCTCCCAAGGTTACGTGAGGTCACCTCCCCTCCTTCTAAGATGTCCTCCTTTCTGTTTGAGCAGGCTTGAGCTGGGTTTTTCTCACTTGCAATGAAACGAGTTCTAATCAAAACAGCAATCACTCAGACACCCCCCTGCTGCTGTTCCTCTGCACCCCATCAGAACTTTGCCTTGAACTTTGTCCTGCCTTCTATGTCCGCGTCTGCTGTGGGATAACTAAGAACCTGGCGTCGGGGTTGGGGGGCGCTCAGTCCCTGGGAGTTAATTAGGACAGTTGGAGTCATTTCCTGTAATGTTTACGTGACGTTGCCTCAGGACAATTTAGTAACAAAAGAGCAAATGCAGGTGTCTCCGAAGTGGCACTCTGAGAGGCAGCCCAGCACGTGGGGCAGAGAGCATGTTGGATCAGGAGACAAGGGCCCACGTTCAAAGCCCCAGCCTGACCGCTCACTAATGTGAACCCGGACCTCAGTTTCCTCACTGGCAAAGTGGAGGTGATAAGGCACGTCGCGTCTTTCTCACGCGCGACTGTATATCTGGGTGAGGGAATTCATGGGTTCACCAAACCTTTACTGAGTGGCTACCCCGGACCTGGCACTGTGCATTTATGCAGAGCATTTTGAAAGGTGTGTTCTTTTTCATCTGCCTTTGTCCTAACTCCCTTAAGGGAGAACTGGGAGGAACATCTGGGGAAGGAGGGCATTACCTAATGTCCTTTCTTGGGACTTCAGATGGGCCAAGGTGACAGTGGTCACATAGCAGTCTCCTACCTTGCACAGTAACTAAGCCGCTTTCCCTTGAGACTTCACAGCTCCCAGCTCCCAGCTCCCAGCTCAGGCTCACCATTGTATGTGACAACTACCCCAGCGGGAGCCACCCGGCTCCCTCTCCGTTCCTTGCTGCTGAGCGCCAGGGCCCCTGCCCGCTCTGGGATCGGCAGCCTTGCTTCTCCCACAGCCCTGCAGCTTCTTTCCCTGCCTGTCATTTCTTGAATGGCCAAAGCCAGGGTCATTGTTGCCTTTGGCACAGGTGGTGTCTTGACTTCACAAAGTCATAGTTTGGGGGCCTTCTTTGAGCATTCCCAGCCACAGCTGGCTTGCTCCAGGCACAGGCAAAGTCACCAGAACGGACTGCTGGCAGCCCTGCCTGGGTCCCGGTCCAGGCTTTGCTCTCAGACCTTGGGTGCATCACATCTCACACTTCCTGCTCCCAAGAGTCCTCATCTACAAAACAGGATAAAAATATCTGCCCTTCTGCCCCCACAGATAGGAAATTAGATTAGAAATGTGAGATGCAGCAAAGCACTATGTGACTGCAAGGTGCTAGCATTATTTTTTGTGTAACCTTAAAAAAAAATCTTATTACAAAAGTGATGTATGCTCATTGGAGAAAACTTAGAAAATAAAGATAAGAAAATGATGAAAATAAAAGTAGTCTATAATCCTATCACCTAGACAGAACTGCTATAAATAATTTAATGGGTATCATTCTAAGGTCTACACCTATTTACTTGAAATAGGATCACACTCTTTGTGCTATTTTGCAATTTGATTTTTCACATAATAACAGGTAATCACTAGAGTATGCTCTACCAGAGACTAAACTCGTGAGATTTCCTTCCTCTGTTCAGAGCCAGAAAATCGTCGTAGAATTTCTGACAGTCATCTTCCCCGTCCTCCAAAGAGTAGTGGATAACCTGGACTCACCTGGAGCCTCCTGCTGGAGGAAGGGCTGTGGCCCTGGAGAAGGGTGAGGTAGTCAGACCCTGGTGCTTTGAGGGTGAAGAGGGAAACCTGCCTGTCCCACAGAGAGGATCACTGGGAGGTGGGGTTGGTGGCTCTGGTTCTGAGAGATGGAACCAGGGCTGACTCAGCATCCCTGGAGCTGCCTGGATCCCTAAAAGTGGTGGGGGACCCAGGGGAGGAAAGATGAGCTGTGCTCAGGCAGACCCAATTCTAGGGACCCCTGGGTCAAGCCTGGCACTGAAGGGGTAATACTGCTGTCTGTCCCTCAAGAGCAAGATGGGCTCTACAGTGATCTAGACTAGGAACAGATTGCAGGGACAGCCAACCGGCATTCCAGGCATAAGGTGCCCTCAGTGTATGGGTGGATGGGCCACAACAGCCGTAGTTTGATCCATCCTTGGAATTTTCTCCACGTGGAGAGTTGGATTGACCCTCTGTTCCCTCTGGACTGCATTGAGTCCCTAGGATTCCTGGGAAGTTCATAAATGGGGCGGCCTTAAGAGGCAGAGACTATCTATTCTACTAATACAAAGGTGAAGGATTGAGCAACTAGTCAGACAGTGCAAGAAATGACTTTATTTATATTGGGGGAATGGTGCCCCCTCAAAAAAGATACGTTCGCCCAAAAGTTGTGAATGTGACCTTATTTGGAAAAAGGGTCTTCGCAGATGTAATTCAGTGAAAGATCTTGAGATGATATCGTCCTGGATTTATGAAAGACCCTAAATCCGATGGCAGGTGTCCTTATAAGAGAAAATCAGAGGGATATTTGAGACATAGTAGGGACAGGGAAGTCCCCCTCTCACAACCTCTACTGGAAGAACCAACAGCAGGAGTGTAGTTTGGAAAGTCCCAGTCCCCCAACCGCAGAACGGAGTGCAGTGGGTGGATGTGGAGCTGGGATTCTGCAGGTACACTATTGAGCAGAAGAGCCTGGGCTCCGTGCACATCCAGTCCCGGTTGTCCTATGGACCCCAGGAGCCTCTTTTATGCTTCCAATGGGTCTATTTTTGTTAAGGCAGCTGGAGTTGGTTTCTGTTGCTTGCAACCAAAAAACCTAGCAGGTACAGATGTTAGTTTATGTGATCCTCATAGAACTCCATGAAGAAAGTAGGTAGAAAGTGTAATCCCCATTTTACAGCTGAGAAAACTGAGGCTTGAAGAGGTTAAGTCTCCTCCTCCAGCCTGGTCAGTGATGGTGCTGGGACTAGACCCAGGTCTCCTTAATCCAAGGCTTTTCCTTCCCAGTTTGCTTGCAGGCCCTGCACTTCTTCAGGAATGATAATGAGCTCCACTTTCTGCAGAAAATCTATGTATATTCCCTGCAGTCACCTGTGGGGAACTTGGAGGAAGGGAGAGCGGGGACGCGGGTGCGGCAGGCCCACGAGGAGGTCAGCTGCTCCTCCCCGTGGGGCCAGGTCCCTAAGATAGGGGTCACCACAGAGGATAAGAAAATTGATAGGAAGTAGAGAGAATAAAAGAATACACAGAGACTAAGGAATAGTTTATAGTTTTATATAAAAAGATCGGAATAATCACAGCGGGGGACTTAGGCGACTAGATCATTGTCTCCATGCATGATCTAGCAACATGGTTAGATTCACACAGGTTTTTATAATCACAGGTCTCAATTACTAGTTG
>CAUYRT010082233.1:0-30677 GCA_963574885.1 Lepilemur ruficaudatus
GTCTCTACTAAAAATAGAAAGAAATTAATTGGCCAACTAAAAATATATAGAAAAAGTTAGCCGGGCATGGTGGCACATGCCTGTAGTCCCAGCTACTCAGGAGGCTGAGGCAGTAGGATTGCTTGAGCCCAGGAGTTTGAGGTTGCTGTGAGCTAGGCTGACGCCACGGCACTGTAGCCCGGGCAACAGAGTGAGACTCTGTCTCAAAAAAAAAAAAAAAAAAAAAAAATCATGTTGTATTCAGTAAATACATCCCATTTTTATTTGTCAATTTATTTCAGTAATACAATTTGTAATAATTTATTTTCTCATTCTAAATAGATATTCACTTTCATGCCTAATTTTATATGTATGATTTTGTATTCCTTTTTTAAAGAAGACTCCCAAATTTTATAAGCTTCAGTTTCCTCAAAACTGGGTCTGCCCCTCCTATCTAGTTACTGTGATGCTAATTTGTCAGACCAATTTGATGCTCATGTTGATAAATATTTAATAAGCACTTATTATGTGCCAAGCACTGTGTGAAGTGCTTAGCAGTATTTATTTGCTCTTCAGGGCTAGCCCCTTATAGAAAACTATTGGAATATTTTCCTGGTGCCTCTGAGAAATGATGCACACTGAATCTAGAATTCAGTACATTAGAACTATTTTTAAAACTGTGGATTTCTTGGACATACTACTAACTACAGAAAAATATAAAGTGGAGCTCTATGGGCTTTCCTTGTGTTTTCCTCAAAGGTGGAATTTTTCTAGGCTGTATTATATACTAAATCCACCTTTTTGCAAGTCAGTTTTAATTTGGTGGATCATGTATAATGGCCTAAATTTTCTTGAAAAACTAGACTAATGAAATTCTGGGATTGTGCAAAATTTAAATATTACATTTTTAAAAAGAAGTACATGCAATTAATTAGTCAGATGTCACTTTCACGCAAAAGAAATTTTAATTAAAAGTTTGACTGTATTTACACATGATAATGTTGAATAGTGGCAATATAATTAGACATGTCTTTTCTTCATAAAATTTATGTTTCTTTTTTACACAGAGTCAATCCAGCTGTCATAAAGTAGTATTTTTCTCTTTCTCTGTGCCTCTGCTGGACCGTAGCCCTGTGATTTGTCTTGTTCCCTAGTGTGCCTTCGTGTCTGAGCAGGGCCGGGCACATAGTACACACTCAATGATTACTTATCGGATGAATAAATGAGCCATTTCATAACTTTCTATTCAGGAAATAGGAGTGTTTTCCAGCCTCCCAGCCAGAAACCTTTGGTTGTTCCAAAACACTAACGACCAGATCGGTTAGACTGCTTGTTTCTTCTCTTCCTGTCTAATGTCAGCTTTGTAAGCATTACTCCAACACAGGGTGCCTAGATAATGTATGTGCATTATGATGGTTTTTTACTCTCTGTCGATGTTCAATTCGCAAATGATAGCCTGACGGTTTTGTAAACATCCAGCCTATTTGTCCCTCCACAGTTGCGAATTTCAGCGAGCCTCGTAATGCAGCATGATAAGTTCTGATTGTGAGATTCCAGCCACACAAATAACGACGGAGGCTCCAATTGCTCTAACGATGCCTAATAGCTCCTTCCTGGTGCTCAGTGGTTTCTGGCTGAAGTACTTAGGGTTTGACTATAGTAGGCGATCATTACCTTATCAAGAATCACCTGTGTCTGCAATGCTTTTCTTCCGGACAGAAAAGATCCCATTAATTCTCAAATCAACCACACCTCATTTCTCTTTCATTTACATCCTTTGTGACTCTTTCTTTGCTTCAGTCTTTGCGAATCAGAGCACTCTTTCTGGTCCAGAGCACTTAGATAGTGACCGTATTTCCAGATCCCAAATTTGAATTCATGTTCTGACAAATTATACTTTTAACTTGTGAATTTAATTTTAGAGAGCCCCCAAAATTAGAAAATTGAATTTTATGAGCTGGGTGTGGTGGCTCATGCCTGTAATCCCAGCTACTTGGGAGGCTGGGACAGGAGGATCACTTGAGGCCAGGAGTCTGAGACCAGCCTGGGCAACACAGTGAGATCTCCTCTCTAGAAAAACATTTTTAAAAAATAGCCTGGGGGCAGTAGTGAGCACCTGTAGTCCCAGCTACTCAGGAGGCTGAGGTGGGAGGACCATTTAAGCCCAGGAGTTCAAGACTAGCCTGGGTGATATAGTGAGAGCCTGTCTCAAAAAAAAAGACAAAAATTAATTTTATGAGTTTCATATTTAACTACCACCTTTTATAGACAAGAGTAAATTTACATAAGAATAGATATAAAATTCTGCAAAAAATTACAGATGGGTTAATACAACTTTCTGGGTTAATACAATTTTTGTCTTGTCATTTTGATCATTCCTGTTGAAGCTGATGGCGGGGTTTTCCACTTTTGCGCTAATTTGTAGAATTCAACTTGTAAAGTGAGAATTTGTTCTTTATTTTGTTCAAACATCTCTTGCAAAGTTTGGAATTTATACCAATTTCTTTAGTAATCCCCAAAAGCTATTAGCAAAAATGATCTGATGAACCAGAGTCATACCAGGTGGTATGAAATATTGGAATAGTAATATTTTTTCCACGAAAATCTTTCTAGAGAATTTTGTTTGCTTCTGCTTGTCTTGGCAAGCATTTAAGTAATAATTCAAGATAAAGATCTCATTTTTAAAAGTCTTCATAGTAACAAAAAATAAAATATCCTAGAAATTATTCCAGGCCTTCTTCAGATCATCCTTTTTGGGGCCTTTTAACAACTATTTTATTGTGGGGTTTTTTTTGTTTTGTTTTTTTCATATAAAGCAAAATTGTTACAGGCTTTTCAATATATGCCTCTAAAAGTAGACAATTCAATTTCTATTCCCTTATCGGTTTCGCTAAATTGCCATCAAAATGAATATTTAATATTATTAGCAATTTCCTTCTGAAATTCTTTTATTTTTAGAGTGAAACCATTCACATTTCTATCTTTCTCTTCAATTCTGATTAAAATGCAAAGATTCACATGGAGAAATATTCTGCCCTCCGTTTTGGAAAAAGTGTCATGGAAAATTGCAATGGCATTGTTTTGATTTAGTTTCTCTGGAAAATGTCTTGACAATGGAACTTTTTCAGCTGATAAAAACCAAGCATGTGATGGCTGAAACATTATTAGTATTCTTCGGAGAACAGGCATCTGTATCAGAAATCTTATGTTTGAATAGAACCAAATTTGTCTTTGATAAAATCGCATGATTATTTCACTGTCTTCACTCCTACTATAGAAATGTAACAAATTTTGAATAATTTTACAATAACGACTTCTCTATCAATTGAAAAAATCTGATGAATTATTAATACAATTGTTGCAAATCTGTGCCATGCAACTGATCCCTCCCAAGATTTGATGTTGCCATTATTGGAAAAAAAATCTCAAAGCTGGCATTAAAAATATTGGATGGAAAAAAAAAATATTGGCTGACACGCTGACAAGATAATCAACAAGCCTGCCGAGGCTCAGCCCGGAAGAAAGATGGTCATTAAATTGGCCACGTTTAGTCACCTGGAGAGATACCATCTTCAAGAATTTCCACACTAATTTCGGTGTTTTCATTAAAATATCTTATTATTTGTGTATCAAGAATTATGTCAGCATATTCAGGAAAGATTTTTGTATTAGTAGTACATGCTGGAGAGGTAGCCTAGGCTAGTGATTGAGAACACAGAATACGAAATAAAATTACCGGGGTTCAAATCCCAATTCAGCCACTAACCAACCAGTCAGGAGATATTGGCCTAGTTACTTATCTGTGCTCTGTGTCTCGGTTTCCTCAGCAAGGAGGACACGATAATAGTGTCTTTAGAAGGTTATTATGAAAATTAAATTAATCAATTAATTATTAATATTTAATAATAAATTAAATAGTGTTTGGCCACATTTAAACAGTTGTTAAGTACATTTGTGGCTAGACAAATACATTGTGATTCTGAGATCTAATGTTACCCCCGATGCTATTATGATTGTCTTGAGCTTCTAGAACACGGGTTTCTTTCACAGTTGTTAATCTATTTGTGCTGATGAAAATTTGGATTTAAACAATATGAAAATTAGCCTAGATGTACAATCCAAATATCCGAAATTATGAGATTATGATTGTGCCTTGTGATCATGAAAAGCCGTGGTAGTTTTTTTCTTTAGTTCCATTTCAGAAGAATTACAATTTCAGTAAAAGTCAAGAGCATGCTGATCTTTGATTGACGGGAGCCTGAGGGAAACAAGCACTTGAACAGATAAATCCAAAGAAGCTGCAGCTTGCATCAGTAAGCACACAGAAGACAACTTCAGGCACAACCAGGAGATACCAGGCTAGGCTATGTTTGGTGAGCACAGCTTCTCAGATGTCCGCATGTCCTTATATGGGAGATCCCTTAGGTCAGTGACCTTGGTCGCCTGTCTGTCCAGCGTTAGATCCTGCCAGGTCATAGGAGGCAGCTTATGAGGAAAGGCTTCTAGTGTCTTATATTCCAGACAGGTTACCCTCAACTCCAGCATTGCTCCCATACACTGTAAAGTTTGGAAGAGGACCACAAGCATCAGCTGAGATTGCCCTTCCTGACACCTCAACAGCAGCCTGGTGAGACCCCGAGCAGGGACCTAGTGATGCTGACTCCTGGCCCACAGAAACTGTAAGATCATAAATGTATGTTGTTTTAAGCCACTGAGTTTGTGGTAATTTACTATACAGCAATAAGAGCAATGCAACAGCCGTGCTCATTTGCTTAGGAATTATCCATGGCTGCTTTGAGGCTACAACAGTGGAGTTGAGCAGCTGAGAAGCATATTCAACATAGCCCATAAAACATAAAATATCTGCCAAAAAAGTTTGCAAACACGTAGGTTATATAATCATAACCCAGCATCATGCACACACAGCCACCTTGCAACTCTATAGTAAGTATGTCTGTGGTCGCTCACAATCGGATGAAGGCTGGAGAAATAGCAGACTTACTGTTACAAGCAAAGTTTATCTTACTGATACAGGCACAAAAACTACAGGCAAATGGTGATGCTTCCTCAGGGAGATATATTCCTTTAAATAGTCTCATGAAAAGGCTCCTTTTCTAGTCCCTGTACTCATTTTGAAACAAACCAGAATTTTATAATTAATTCTGAAATTCAAACACCTCCAAACTACAAACAAAACAACTATGCTTGATGATACGAGAAATGCCCAATATTGTCATCATCTCCTACTGCAGTCGGCTTTGCCAGACGGCTGCCATTCCACGGATGCTGTCTAGTGAGCTCGTCCGGAGATGTGGAGCTCACAGTCCCACGCAGCCAGGGACAGACACCGTTGCCACAGCAACCGCTTGGCGTCCCAAGTCACCGCACTGCTCCTTCACCCTGCGCCCTCCCTTCCTCGCGTGTGACGGTCTAGTCAACGCATTTGTTCAGAAAACATTATGGGATGTCTACTTTCTGCCAGCTGGGGGTCTGCAGTAGATAGGACAGCAGTGGCCACTGCTACACGCTTGCGATCCAGCGGGAAGACGAGCGCTCGGCAAGAAATTCCAAGTGAGGGAAGGGAGTTAGCGCGGTGCTGTGGGAACAGACTCAGCCCTGGACGTCCTCCCTAAGGACGCGCTGTCTAAACTGTGGCTTAAGAATCTACAAGAACACTGAGCAGGCCTGTTTCTAACCCAGTGGAAACCTTCGGCAGCTTGGTTGTGCATTGGAACCATCTGGGAGAGCGTGTTTAAAATCCCGACACCAGGCTGTGAAGAGACCAACAAGAGCAGAGTCTCAGGGCCGAGAGCCGGCCGCAGCACGTGCGTCCTTAATCCTCCTAGTTGATCCCAGTGAGCACCCAAAGTGACAGCCAGTGCACACTCATCTTTTCCTCTTCCCCTCCTGTTAGAATGGAGGCCCCCCCGCCAAGCCAGAGCAAATCCTTCCGAAATGTGCTTCCTCAATATGCTACCCCCCCGCCCCCACCTTCTCAGGAAATGGTGATGATCTTGTCTCCTCCTCCTTCAACCTCTCCTTCCTCTTAGCACTGAATCAGGTTCAGGTCTCACCTACATGAAAAAAAAAAATGCCCCCCTCCCCTGCCACCCTAGTCTCACCCACTTCCTTTGGTACCTCCCTTTCTCCTCATCTTTGTAGCCAAACCTGCTGGAAGGATGTCCACACTGTCTCCTCCCACGAACTCAACAAACACCACCTGTCGTCAGCCTCCGGCTCTTGCTAAGATGACGGAGAACCTCTCTGTCAGGAAAGAGAGTGACTCTTTTCCAGTCCTCGTTCTCCAAGATCTCTCTGCAGCATCTGCCGTCCACAGGCAGCCCACGCCCTTTCTCAGAGCAGACTCTCCCCTTGGAACTTCCCGAGGGTCCAGAGTGGTTCTTCTTTCCCACCTCACCGTCCTCTGTTCTTCGCTTAGATGATCTTACCTCCCCAACAGCAGCAAGTACTGTCCGTGGGCTGCTGAACTGCCTGCATGAGCGTTTGTCAAACTGTGGTCGCTGCAGAGCCTGGGAGTTCAGGCGCCAGAGCCTAACTCCAGACCTACTGGATTAGAATCTTTGAGAGTTGGACCCAGGAATCTGAGTCTTTAATAGTTTCCCAAGATGAAGCTTACACACCCTCATGTTCCAGAGGTGCCATTCCAGACCCGTCTATCCAGCTGCCTATGGGATATTTTTGTTTGGGTGTTTTACTGGTATCACAAATGCAGTCTGTGTGATGGACACTCTTAGGGCTCACTTGTATCCAGCTGTCCTTCCTGGGCACACACAGGACAACACCTCCAGCCCTCGTGTAGTTATGCAAAGTCACATGCCCAGCCCTACATGATGGCCTGTGAACAGGAGAGATGTCCGTCCCTTCCAGGCTAAGGCAGTAAATGCCAGGCTTCGTGGTCCCTGCCCTGGCCGTCTGGAAGCCCTGGTGAGATGACCCAGCCACGGGGTGGAAGCCACTGGATTTCTTGCACTGCTTGGGAGGTGGCTGCCGGACGCAGCGGGAGCAAGAACCGAGAACGGAGACACTGCTGGATGAAGGCCCTGAGATTTTGTGATTGGTGTATCAGAGCAGCATGATTTAGCGCGTCCAGAATAGAAATCCACCCTCACCCTGGTGACCCTCGGTTTCTCGCCTCTTTCTAGTGTCCTCTCTCTATTCAAGTGATGAGGCCAGAAATTTTGTGTTAGCAGAGAGTAGATGTTTTCACTGATTTTTCATGTTTTCTTAGAGGAGAATAATCATCCACTCCACACTCCTGGAGGGAGCCATCTGGGAGGAGTCTTCTTCTTAGCTTCTTTCCATGGTCACCGCCCCTGTCTCTCGCAGGAGAGAGTGAGTTTTCACCTCGTTAGTGAGATTCACTGAACCGCGGTTACTGTCCCGCATCTGACATGCTCGGACCTCGTGCTTTGATCCTCACCTAGTCCTTGTTGTCTGAGTCCAGCTGACTCAGAACTAAGCGGGAAGGGATAAGAGATGAGCAGTGTCCCCAAACCCACACCAGGGAGGGACAGAGGCCACAGCCACCTTGTTTCCCACTGTCTCCCGGTGCACGGCACGCGGGAGACATAAGCACGTGCTGATGCACTGGCTGACTTCGTGTCGTCACTGCTTGCTGAGATACAGGGATTTCCGTGACGGTTCAACTGTCACAGAGAAACGAGTACCTGGTATCTGAAAGCAAGACTGGCCTACAGCATCTGGGGCGGAGAGGCACCAGCTTTCTTTACCAGCCAGACTTCTCCATGCCCATCTCATACTTAGTTTTTCCGGGACAAGAGAAGTAGCCCAGGGCTCACGGTATTCCCTCCTGTCCCCATCCCCTTTTGTCTTACGTGCTTGGCGGGGTTAAGGGCACAGTCTGCTCGTGCTTTGCCTTAGGTCAGTCTGAATGTTCGTATTTCCATGTTTGTGAAGTTTTCTGAATCTTATTACACGGTGAATTATCCTATTCTAGAATCCCTCTGTTCTTACCCTTTAAGAATTTAAATTAAACTGAAAGCTGACAATGTGGCATTTTCCCCCCTCGTTTTAAATTCCCTTCATTCTGTTTTTGTGAGGTCTTATAGAGCAATCCTTACATATTTACGCATTTCAATTATTTATTCAAATTATTTCATGACAGCCTGCAAGATGCCAGGCACCGGGCGAGGTGCAGGAGGAAAACGGTGAGCAAAACAAATGCAGTCCCTGCCCTGAAGGAATTTACAGTCTGGTAGGGGCAGGAGACAGGCTGATTAATTGATCCCATGAATGCAAACTTACAAACGGAGATAAGAGCTTTGGAGAAAAGACTATGATTCTGTGACAGCACTTTAACAAAGTCATCCGACAGAGACTGAGGCCGCTGAGAAATGCTTCCGAGGCAGGTACAGAGGAGGCAGGGAGCGCAGATGAGGGCGGTGCAAGGATTCGGGAAGGGGAATGGCCTGAAAGGTGAGCGGCCGGAGCCCAGAGAGGCAGGAAGGTGGCACAGGGAAGGCTCAGTGGTCCTGGGGTGGGGATATGATCAGATAAGTAGTCATATTTTAAAATGATTTCTTGGACTTCAGCGTGAAGATGAGATGGCAGAGGCTGCGGCTGGTGCGTGTGAGGAGGCCAGGTCAGGAGGCTCACGCACCTCTCCAGGCAAAGACGGGGACAAACGGGCCCAAGGTGTGGCAGTGGAGGAGAAAAGCAATCAGTTCTAAAATTATTTGGAAGGAGGAATAACAGATAACCAGCCTGCAACACTCATCACGTGCCTCTGCGAGGGCATGACCAGCTGCTCACGGCCGCCAGTCTCCCACCTGAGCCGGTGCAAACTGAGGTGTTCTGTGAGCATGGAAGACACAGCACGTTTCAAATACTCAGCCCAGAAAAGGAACCTAGAACACCTCATTAATAACCTTATAGGAATTACACATTGAAATGATAATATTTTAGATATACAGGCATACCTTGGAGAAATTGTGGGTTCAGTTCCAGACCACAAAAAAGTGAGTATCTCAATAAAGCTTTTTGGTTTTCCAGGGCATATAAAAGTTACATCTACACTATACTGTAGTCTATTAAGTGTGTCATAGCAGAATGTCTAAAAACAAAAGAATGTGCATACCTTAAGATAAAAATATTTTATTGCTAAAAAATGGTAATGATCATCTGAACCTTTAGCACGTCCTAATCTTTTTCGGGGTGGAGGGTCTTGCTGCTGAGGGTGGTGGCTACTGACCAAACAGGGTAGCTGGCGGGTGCTGATGGTCGGGGCTACTGTGGCAATTTCTTGAATTTGTTAAAAAAAACAAGGAAGTTTGCTTCATCACTTGACTCTTCCTTTCAAGAAAGATTTCTCTGTAGCATATGATGCTGTTTGATAGTATTTTACCCCCAGTAGAACTTCCTTCAAAATTGGGGTCAATTCTCTCAAAGACTGCTGCTGTTTTATCAACTGAGATTATGGAATAGTCTAAATCCTTTGTTGTCATTTCAACAATATTCACAGTATCTTCACGAGGAGTAGATTCCATCTCAAAAAAATCACTTTTCTTGCTCATCCATAAGAAGCAATTCCTCGTGCGTTAAAGTTGTACCGTGAGATGCAGAAACTCAGTCCCATCTCAGGCTCTGCTTCTCATTCTCGTTCTCTTGCTATTTCCACCACAGCTGCAGCTACTTCCTCCACTGAAGTCCTGAACCCCTCAAAGTCATCCATGAGGGTTGAAATCAACTTCCTCCAAACTCCTCCTAATGTTGATATTTTGACCTCCTCCTATGAATCGCAAATGTTCTTCATGGCATCTACGATGGTGAATCCTTTCCAGAAGGTTTTCAACTTACTTTGCCCAGATCCATGAGAGGAATTACTATTTATGGCAGCTATAGCCTTGACAAATATATTTCTTTCATAATAAGAAAGTCAAAATTACTCCTTGATCCATGGGCTACAGAATGGACGTTGTGTGAGCAGGCAGGAAAGCGTTCATCTCCTTGCACATCTCCATCAGAGCTCTGGCGTGACCAGGTACATCGTCTTGAATGGAATCTTTCTTTTCTGAGGAGTAGGTCTCAACAGTGGGCTTAAAATATTCAGTAAACCATGATGTATGTAGATGTCCTGTCCTCCAGACTGTGTTGTCCATTCATAGAGCACAGGAAGAATAGATGTAGCATAATTCTTAAGGGCCCTAGGATTTTTGGAATAGTCAATGAGCATTGGTTTCATCTTAATGTCACCGGTTGCATTAGCCCCCAACAAGAGAGTCAGCCTGTCCTTTGAGCTGTGAAGCCAGGCATTGACTTCCTCTCTCTAGCTATGAAAATCCTAGATGGTGTCTTCTTCCAACAGAATTCTGTTTTGTCTACATTGGAAGTCTGTTGTTTAGTGTAGCCACCTTCATCAGCGACCTTAGCTGGATCTTCTGGATAACTTGCTGCTTTGCCTCACACTTTTGTTACGGAGATGGTTCTTTCCTTCAACCTCTGCTAGGTTCAAACTTTCTTTTTCTTCTTCCTCTCCTTTCTCAGCCTTCATAGGATTGAAGAGGGTCAGGGCCTTGGTCTGGATTAGGCTTTGGCTTAAGGAAATATTGTAGCTGGTTTGATCTTCTGTCCAGACCACTTAAACTTTCTCCACATTAGCATTAAGACAATTTTGCTTTTTTATCATTCATGTGTTCATTGGAGTAGCACTTTTAGTTTCCTTCAAGAACCTCTTCCTTGCATTCACGACTTGGCTAACTGCTTGGTGCAAGAGGCCTAGCTTTCAGCCTGTTTTTGGCTTTTGACGTGCCTTCCTCACTAAGGGTAATCATTTCCAGCTTTTGACTTAAAGTGAGAGGCGTGTGACTCTTCCTTTCACTTGAACACTTAGAGGCTACTGTAAGGTCATTAACTGGCTGAATTCCAATACTGTGGTGTCTCAGGGAAGAGGGAGGCCCGAGGAGAGGGAGAGCTGGGGGATGGTCAGACACTGTAATAGCCAAAACACACACATTGATTAACCAAGTTCATGGGCTTATATGGGTGTGGTTTGTGGTGTTCCAAAACAATTAATATAATAACAACACAGATCGCTGATCACAGATCACTATAACAGATAAAATAATGAAAAAGTTTGAAATATTTCAAGAATTAACAAAATGGGACACACAGACACAACGTGGGCACATGTTGTTGGAAAAACAGCACTGACAAACCTGTTCCATTCATGGTAGCCACAAACTTTCAGTCTGTAAAAATCATAATATCTGCAAAGCTCAATAAAGTGCAGCACAATAAAATGAGCCTATATTGGGTTAAGTAAAAAATAACTGATTTCATCTGTTACCTTTTCTTTCTTTTTTTAAAGTGGCTTCTAGAATATTTTAAATTACATATATGGCTCACATGCTACTTTTATTTGACAGGGCAGCTCTAGACATACTGACTCTGCTAATTCTACCAGAAACTCTTTGGGCTAAATACCACCTACTGGAAACTGAGGCCCAGGAACCCCTGCTGTAAACAGCCTCCAGCTGGTAGAAGCCGAGTCATGATTTGAACTCACGTAGTCTGGTTCTAGAATCTATGCTCTTAACCACTATACTTGCAGTGCCTTGAAGGATTTGATGGTAAACACTTAAAATTTTTGGATTTTGCTAACGTGCCCTAAAAGCTGTTTTAGTAATTAGCACACTCACACTCAGAACCCAAACAGTGTGTGGTGTGTGTGTGTGTGTGCGTGTGTATATAACAGAAAGAACTGGCTCATGTGGTTACGGAGGCCGAGAAGTCCAATGACCTGTCGTCCACAAGCGACAGACCCAGGAAAGCCGTGGCGTGAGTGAGAACCAGGGGAGCCAGTGATGAAATTCTCAGTCCAAGGGCAGGAGAGGACCAATGTCCCAACTCCAGCAGGAAGGCAAAGAATCCTTCCTCCCTCTGCTTTTTGTTCTATTCAGGCCCTCGGTGGATTGGATGATGCCCTCCCACATTGGGGAGGGCCATTCGCTCCACCCAGTCTGCTGACTCAGATGCTGTTATCCTCCAGAAACACCCACAGACACGCCCAGAAATGGTGCCTAACCAGACACCAGTGCACGCCACGTTCCAGTCCAGCCAACACATAAAACTAACCGTCACATACACATGGGATGCTAACGATAAAGATCAGCTTAATATCTTTTTAAAATGTATCTGCTGCCGATGCATTCTTTTTCTTTATGCATTACCTCTCTGTGCCTCTGTTGTCTCATCTTTAAAACGCTAATAATAAAAGAACTTATCTCACAGCAATGCTGTAACGATTAAATGAGATTATTCACGTCAAGCACTTAGAGCAGTACCTAACACACAGTGAGCTACTATTATAAAGAGGGACCAAGTTTATGGTATTTGTAGTAAATAACACATTTTGCTTCACAATGTGTATTTGTTTCATTTTATTCTTTATTTACCTTTGACTCTTCTTTTAGTTCTTATCTTGTGCTTTTTGTTTTGGTAAGGGTAGTTTGGCTGGAAACGAAGACTTAGAATGCACATCTGAAATCTATGTGAAGATACATCAGAACTCTGCTTATTGTCCTAGAATTGCAGCCAAGGCCCAATGCATAGGACCGAAGGTACTTGATCAGTCACATTCTAAGTATGCCATCGTTTGAGGCTGGCTGTGTCACTCCAGGGCTTATGACAAGAACCAAGAAGTATCTTTGGACTGGGCCTATCACTCACTGCCTCCCTTCATATCACCCCAGGGCACTGAGTACAAGGAGGTGGCACCAGGGGACTGAAGTGTTGGGGACCATCCCCTCTGCTCATCCTACCGGGGGCCTCGAAACGCACTGGTCAAGACAGGGGCAGCTGAAGGAAGAGAAGACCAGCCCTTCATTCCTCAGTTAGACAACTGCATAGCCAGCAGTTCTGGCACTCTGTCCCCAGGGCCTGTGACCCTGTGAAAGAGAATCATGGAGCCGTGACATGACAGGGCAGGAGGGCAGGCATGAGACTCCCAAGGGAGAGGAAGCCAGGACTACCCCCTTGAGTTCCTGGGGGCGGAAGCTATGGAGCATAGATCTTACACTGCCAGAGAGTTAGCTCCAGATGGTAGCAAGGACTGGGGACTGTCACAGCATGAAGGACAACAGGTACATATATCAGAGCAATGCAGTGGATGCCACCAGCCAGGGGTCCACTGTAAGATATAGCAGGATCTTGAAAGGACCTACTAATGCTTAGGGAACTGCTTGGGAGCAATTCCGTGGTCAGTGGAAGATGGCAATGACCATGATCCATGTCACTCTTACCTGGGCACCAAGCAAGAAGAGCATTGCAGCCAGTCAAGGGGAGCAGCGACCTTGCCCAGCACAGCAGTGAGATGTTGGCTCGTTTCCTCCCCTCCCCCAGTGTACTGGAGAAGTTAGTTCTTAGAAGAGGAAGGAGATGTCCGAGAGCTGGACCAACTCTCCACCATAAATACACATGCACACATACACCTGCCTACATGCAGTCACACACTTACACACACATACATCAACATACACACACATGCAAATGCACATGTGCACTTAGACACACACACACCCACACACACACACACACTCCAAGTCACAAGAGCCAAAAGTCTAGCTGTCTTAGTCTTTTTGGACTGCTCTAACAAAATACCTTACACTGTGTGATTTATGAACTACGGAATTTATTGCTCACAGTTCTGGAGGCTGGGACGTCTAAGATCAAGACATCAGTAGATCTGGCATCTGGTGAGGGCTCAATCTCTGCGTCATAGACAGTGTCTTCTAGCTGTGTCTCACATGGGGAAAGGTGCAACTGAGCCCCCTCAGGCCTCTCTCATGAGAACATTGATCCCACGTATGAAATCTCCACCCTCATGACCTGATCACCTCCTGAAGGCCCTACCTCTTAATAACACTGCGCTGGAGATTCCATTCCAGGTCACAAATTCTGGGGAGACACAGACATTCAGAACACAGCACTGGCCCATGCTGAAGAGGGGGAGGACACAAGACCTGAATTGCACACTAAATTAGATTTTTAAAATGCAGAGGCTGAGCGTGCAGTGGCAGCACACTCCTATAGTCCTAGCCCTCAGGAGGCTGAGGCTGGAGATCGATGGCTTGAGCACAGGAGTTCAAGGCCAGCCTAGCAACATAAAAAAACCCTGCCTCTAAAAAACAAAAACAAAAACAAAAAGGCCTGAGTCTTGAATAATAGAACGACAATTATTCTAATAAGCAAAAACAGCTAAGTTATAGAATCTAGCAAAAAAAAAGTCCTCATGGGAAACACCACTGGACGGAGACAGGAGGTTCCCAACGTACTGTGGAAAGTGTCTAACAAGCCGGGTTAGGAAGAACCGAAAGGGACCAGACAATGCACTCCCCAGGCACCACAGCCGTGTGGGGACAGAGTCCTGCCCTTCCGTGACACACGGAGCCGACGGTCCAACCATCCGACAGCTGTTCGTGACGCACCTACTGCTGTTCCCTATGGTTTACTGCAGATGCAGAAAGGGGTCTGACCGGGTCCCCGCCACCCAGGAGCCTCGGGGAGACCGTCACAGCTCTCGGCTCAGGACTCACGGAACTGCCCAAACCCTGCCTGGAGTGAGCGCTCCCAGCCGTGAGCCTTTACTCTTCAACTGAGTCATCACCTTGAACCTTTCCAGGATTCTGAGATCACGTCCTGCTCTAACTTAGTTGATGCCGCGCAGATTCCAGTAGCGACAGTTAAATGCACGCGTTCATCTGGCCACGTAACCTGCACGGCAAGTCGCTTCTCTGCCCTGGGCGAGGTCTTCACGGACCGTCCAACCCGGCTCCTCTCCTCCGCCTCGTTTCTCTCCTTGCCATCTGTCTCAAGTGGAAAAATGGGCCGGGATCGAGGATACGAGAAGATGGGGAAATTTATCTAGACATATATTTTAAGTTCCACTTAAAAAAAAAATTAAGATCTCTACACTGGCTGCTCGCAGTCTGCTGTTATCCGTGTAAACACGCTAATTATTTCCAACAGCATTGGTCCAAGGGGACATGAAGAGTCCTAGTAAAAACCCATTTTTAATAAACCAATGGCTTTTTATGCCACCAAATTTCAACCATTTTAACCTCACACAGCCAAAAGGCATCCACGACTCAATTTGAAACCACCGAAGGGAATCCCATGGTCCTCACAGGACCCTGGAAAAGTAGCAATTCCATTCCCAGACTGAGGCTCCTCGGAGACAAGCTGACTTCAGTGTTGTGTCCGGTACACGGAGCGTGTCCGTGTGGACGTGACAGTTTCGCTTTGAGCAGGATACACAGCAAAACTAGGCAAGCGCTCAGGGCTTCTCTGTCAACAAAACCCAGGAACACAGAGCTGTGTGAGAGTCTGCCCGCCGTGGCAGCAGAGTAAAGCTGACAAAAATCCAAGGTGCTAGTAAGAGTCGATACTGACCTGTGCCGGTTTCGACGACGACACCTCAGTTAAAGGAGGAAGAGAATTAGTGTCTTTGTTGCGTCTGTGTATTAACCTTCGTGTTAATAAAAGAGACACCTGGCATCAAGTGAAAGCTTACTGATGTGAGATGCTACCAGTTTCTCCTTTTGTCTTGTTATGACTTTTTTTCTAAATAATAAAATCAGAGGGGACGTGTCAGCCACTATTTTAAACCGACGTCCTTGGGACGACCTGTCAATGTCACATTTGCGGTAGTCACGTTACAGGAGGGTCACATGTGAGATAAAAGGAAGAGAACAGACAACCAAAATATTTTACGTGAGCGCTCTGCAGAGACGGTTTTGCAGACCGCCGGGAGGGACCAGAAGGATTTAATCCAACCGTCCACTCAAACCCCCAACCCTAACTTCCTCCCTGTGCAGGCCTGAGAAAGGCATCTCTCCCAGCCTCAGTGTCTTCAGCTGTGAAATGGACAGCAGTCATCGGGCAGTGGAGAGGATTAAACGAGGCAATGAGCACAAACACTTATGACGATGCTTCACGCACAGCACCTGCTCGGTACATGTTGGCTATGGTCGTCATCATTATTATTACAAGGGTTTATTGAGCAAATGGTCCCCAAGAGCCAAGGCCCCGCTCACTCTTCTCTACTGATAAAACAATACTGAGGCGATCGCACTTTTCTAAACCCAGTGGAAATGAGAAAACGCTAAACTTCTAGAAACAAAATTGTTTGACATATGGACCCGTTCGTGATACCATCGTGATCTCTGCAATTTACTCTCAAAGAGATCAGCAAAATATAAATAAAACATGTTACATATCATGCATCGTGTCATAGACACGCACAGGTAGAGCAAACGTGGCAAAATACTAACAACAGTTCACTCTAGATGAAGACACCGTGACAATTCATTTTGTCACTCCTGCAACTTTTCAGTAGGACTGAAAATTTTCAAATTAAAAGCAAAATTTAAAAAAAAAAACATTGTCGCCAGCAAGATCTTATCATTCTTAGGTATTCTTGAAACTTTGAGAGAAGATTAAGTAAGTCTTGAGGATGCCATAAGAGACAGAAAATAATTTTGTAACAAATCCCCTGTGTCTCAGCACACTGAGGCTGTAATTCAGGTCACCTCACGTGGGGACTGAGCTGTATGAGTGACTGCTTCCCAACGTGACTTCAAGACTTCAAGAAGCAGCCTGTCATCCACAGGAGGCTCACGGGTCTCCTGGACGCCACCCTGAGAGCCGCGCTGTGGCGTGGATGCCATGGGGTACCAAGTGGTCTTTGGGGAGCCGTGGTCAGCCTGCCACGGGGAGTGGATGTCAGTGGAAAACTCTCAGACCCTGTGCAGAGGGCCCAGGACCCAGACGTTAGGTCTGGGAGACGCAGCTGCTGAGTGGCAGAGTGACAAAATGACATTGCTGAGGGGCAGAGTGACAGAATGACATTGCTGAGGGGCAGAGTGATGGCTTAGTCAGCAGCATAAGTGGTTCCGGGTGCTGATGTGGCTGGGGCGTGACGGATGACAGGCCCAGGGCCCTTTGCCCTCCACGTGCTGTGGGGCCGACTTTCTCCATGCAAGGCCCCAGACGACAGAGAAAACAAGGGAGGCAGAGAGAAGCCGTCCCTTTCCATCGACGCCCCTACCAAGAGTAAACCCTGTGGACTGCTTTTTAGCGGCTTTGGCTGCAATCAGAACAAGAGCAGCCCTGAACTGAGTCCAGGCTGCGCTTTTCAGCCATCTTCACTCCCGCAATCGGGCCCGGCCCACGTGCGACACCCCCTCATCCCCGGGGCAGGCGTGGCTGGGGGCCCACCCCCTCTGCCCTGAGAGTCAGAGTGCTCCCCACAGTTCTTCCCCACGCTGGACCTCGGCGGCCACTGCCATCCAACCAGAGCTGGCGAGCAGGCTCGAGCCTGTTCCCACACCGGCCTGACGCTGACTTTTTGGAAACAGCTCCGAGTTAAAGGACTTGGAAAAGCATCATCAGTCTGTGCTCCGCTACTTTTCCCACCAGGGAGGCTCGACGCTAAAAATAAATAATATTGCTAGGTATTGGCCCCTCTTGCTTAAGGTTTTTATTGTTTTCGTGGTTTTCCAATCCCACCTCTGTTTGGAAGTTCCCTCTCTGTTCCAAAGTGTTTCTGACTCACCTCCTGCAGCCCTCTCGACCGCGTGGCATTCAGCGCCGGACCTGGCCTCTCCATCTGCGAGCACGTCCCCCCTGTGGACCTGCCAGCGTTCAATGCCGCTCCCTGTCACTGTCAGTGGAGCTGTGAGGAGCTCACCCTTCCCCAGAAGTGGTGATTTAATGTGTGGATCATACGGTTATTAGAATGGGTGTCAGGGAACCGGTGCAGCATACGTAACATGGAGGCTGATGGGCCGGAGGAGCCGGGTCTGTCTGGATGATTCCTGGCGCGTCTTTTAATGACATGTCAATTACTCGTACGTCCGATCATACAGAGCTGCCTATTACCTCCTAATAATAATAATAATATTTTTCACTCAACGTTGCCCCTTTCACCAGAGGGTTCCAAAGAGCTTTGCAAACATTCATTAACACTTTACGAAGCAGGGAGCTCATATATAATAAATAACAAGTCACGTGTCTCCGAATAGCAGCCGTTAATAGTTCCCTTGACATCACGCTCAGGTTCGGGCAGAAACTAAGAGACCACGCATGTGAAAAGTCATGCGCGGCATTGCTGGGGTTTGCGGGGCGTCCACCGGGGCCGGCCAGCCATGAGCCTTATTTTATCGTCCCTCGGAGTGGGGGAAAGGCCTGCTCCTTCCTCTTGCCGCCTTTCCCCACGTGAGCAAACCCCTCTTCCCAGACCTGGTAAGCACGCTGGATTCTTTCAGCCTCACACGCTACAACGCCTGCTGAGAGGAGGCTGTCTTTACGCGGGAAATCCTGCTTGTCCCATAGACAACCCCGACGCAGGAATCCCGCATGCCTTTCCCACCATCCTCAGAACACAACAGGACGGCTGCCAACGCACCCGGACGCCAGGACAGACTGCTGTCCGACCCCAGGTGAGGAGAGTCAGAGCAAGGGGAATGGGTGTGGGTGCGGCAGCGACCACCTGGGGGTCCTTCAGAGCCAAGGGGACAGGTGCCCCCGTGAGCAGCTGGTGGGGAAAGACGGAGGAGGAAGTCACCCCAAAACCCTGCTGCCTGCAATGGGCCTGGGTTAGAAGAGGTAATTGGTACCGGAACCGACAACCCATTTTATACATTCCTCTTGCCTTTCTCCGTGTGTGTGTGTGTGTGTGTGTGTGTGTAAGCGTGTGTGTGTGTGTGAGCATGTGTGTGCCTTCCCACCTGCATGCTAGTCAGGAAAGGCTAGATTAGGCCATGGTAGTGAATGTCACCCAAATTCCCAGGGTGTTAACACGATGATCGCTTACTCTGTGTTCACGCTCACTCTGCCGTGGGTCCGGGTGGCTCTGTGGGACGTTCAGGCCACGTGGGTCGCACGTCTCAATCCTGGGCATCTCCATCCCAGCATGATCCTCCCTGGTTCACCAGGGTGGAGGAAAGAAGATGCAAAATAACACCCCAGCTTTTAAACGCTTTCCGCAGAAGTGACACACGTCACTTTCATTCCTCGCCTGTTGGCTGGAACCAGCCGCATCACACCACCCAACTCGTGGAGCGGCAGGAGAACATAACCCTGCATCCGTCTCGGGACGGGAGGAGAACTGGAAATATTAGTGGCTCCAGCAGCGTCCGCCACGGCTGTTAAGAGCTGGTTTAGTTGTGGGACCATGGCATCGGGATCTTCTCTAGATCTCAAAGACGATGTGACTGAGCGTGGAACACGCGTGTCAGGATGCATAGGTTGGCTTCTCCTGCCTCGTGCTCTGCAGAGATGGTCTGACCAAGACAAATACGTCCTCGCGTGATACAGCCCAGATGTGCCTAGGCTCGCCTTCGTGTTTCTTCCTGCACACACCTAAGTTTCCCCCAACAATCATTCCTCTCATATTTTCTTTCTTATTTTTATCCCTTAATAAAGAAAGATCTTGGCTGGGCACAAAGGCTCACACCTGTAATCCTAACACTCTGGGAGACTGAGGCGGGTGGATAGCTCGAGGTCAGGAGTTCGAGATCTGCCTGAGCAAGAGCGAGACCCCGTCTCTACTAAAAATAGAAAGAAACCAGTTGGACAACTAAAAATATATAGAAAAAATTAGCCAGGCATGGTGGCGCATGCCTGTAGTCCCAGCTACTCGGGAGGCTGAGGCAGGAGGATCGCTTTGTTTGAGGTTGCTGTGAGCGAGGCTGATGCCACGGGGAGGAAGGAAGGGAGGGAGGGAGGAAGGGAGGAAGGAAAGGAAGGAAAGGAAGGAAAGGAAGGAAAGGAAGGAAGGCCTTGGGTCAGCATATTCCTGTCCTCCACCCCAGATTGCCTTTACACAGAGAATGTTTCCTGACTGCAGAAACATCATGCAATGGGGAGAATTGCCATGTTCACTAAGAAGGTTCTCTGCTGTCTCCTTCCTAAAATTCAAGAAGTGAGGATCATTACACCGACTGATGCAATATTTACTCTGATTACCCACCAGCGCATTACCCATACTGTTTCCTAATCATTTTTGACATAATTGGGTTAGGAAGATATTTTTCACTCTAATTCACTAGAAGCCAGAAGCAGCAACTTTTCTTGAAAAAAGTTTAAAAACAAAACCAAATTTTGTGTTCTTTGTATTCGAAAGAGTAAGAAGCAAAAATGTACCAACTCCCTTCTCTACTCACGGCCAGAAGTCTGTCCCTCCCTCCGACCCCGGCGCAGGGACCCCATCAGTCCTTCCTCCTCTCCTGGAAGCCGGTTCAGGGCAGGGTCTACTGCGGCAGCGAAAAGCCAAGGAAAAGGGGAGGAAAGGAAGACACCCACGTCGCAGTTAGTTCCGGCAGCCTTGCACGCCGACTCTCTCCGGCAGTGGGAAACACGGCTTGAGAGGGAGAAGGAGGAACGCAGGGGCTGACCCTGCACCTCGCACAGGCTCCGCCTGCCGCCTGCAGAAGCCAGTGAGGACGAGTGTGTCACAGGAAGGTGACTTCGCTGCAGAGCGGGCGGTGGGGAGAGGGCTGGGGCTCGAGCCTCAAAGGAACCATTCTGAAGTCGCGCGCTGGGGCTAGGGGTTTCAAAAGGGGCACTGGTAGGAAGGACACACAGGAGTGCAAGGAGGCGCCGGTCAGCGTGACTTGTGCTGGCACCATCTCAAATGATGGGGGTGAGCGGGCCGGGCCAGCCAAGGCTGTCTGTGGATTAACGGTGGCCTCTGGTGGCCGCCTGGTAGGGGTTTGGAGTGTCTCAAGACTCATTCTCTGGAGTTTCTAAACAAGGGGCAACCTGCACAGGGGGAAGAAGGGGGTGAAGGTCGGTGTTTCCTCGTTAAGAGCATAACGGAACCGGGCAGCTGGAAACAGGGCGCCAGGTGCAATTCCACGGCCTCCCCGCTCTGTGGCTTGGACGACTCAGTCTCTGGGCTCCGCACTTACCTGACTTTAGAAAGGAAACGACCATGCAGCTGGCAGCGTAAGCCTGCCGTGAGGAATAAATTAAATTATGCATGCGAAATAACACAAAGAAGCTGTTTAAAATGTATCTCCCTTCCAGAAAACGCTGTTCCACCTCCCTCCCCGTCCCCGCAGCCCCTCACTTCTGCCCTGTCCCCAGGCAAAGACTGAGGCCCCACAATTAACCTTTCTTTGCCCAAGGCAGAATCCCATCAGCCTCCTGCCCATGACAAAGCTCCATCAGACACCGCCCGGGTGAAATTCCGTTAGACCGTAAACAACAGGACACGTCTCTCATTAGGTGTGTTGGGCAGCAACAAGAGAAGAATTCCGAATAACAAATCTGCATATATTATTTATTGCCCCTTAATGACAGTACGCACGCAGTGACCCTTGGCATAGCTTCATTAAGAAAAATGATTTTAATATGAATACTGTCCCTTCTGACTCGAAGGAAAAAGTATTATGTAACAGGTGGCGAAGGGGTCTTAGGTGCCACATCCGGAGGGTAAGGCAATAGTCCAATCTTTCCTGGCGAACCCTCTACCCTTGGGGTTGTACATTCTTGTGAAAGTTCCCCCTTCGTCTTCCACCTCATGAACCTCACCCCACTCTTCGGGAAACCCCAGCCGCTCCCCTTGGAGACTGGACTCCATCCCAAATCAATCCCCTCCCATGCCCGATCCAAGGTGTTTTTCTCCACGTCTGAGCAGTTCTGTACAAGCAACACCTCGACCGGGAGGACGGTGAGGAGGGGCGGCCTCCGCAGCACAGCACCACCCAGGACAGGGAGGCACAGACCTCCCACAGCGAGTCTGTTTGTGACCGCCCCACCCCCATCAGTGGAAACTCATCTACTTAGTCTCCCAATTTTACAGCTAATAACTGTTGGGCTAAACAGACATATCCCCCAGAGACACAAAAATAATTGTTTGTTCATTCATTCCTTCTGCAAATATGTGGAGGCACCTGTGTGTGCCAGGAGCTCACCTAGGCTGCTCCTCTCCCGCAGGTTGCACCTAGCAGGGGCGTGTGCTGGGCATCTCGTGCGAGCCCTGCCAGATCCCTCGCCAGGCTACTCTGTGTCTCGGGAGACTGACCTTGAGGGTCTACGTCAGCTGGCAGCCTCGTCCTTCAGTCTCTGATCGGGTTCAGCCAGCAAGAAGCACTAGTAGAAGAATGGACAGAGGCAGGAGAGTGAGATCTGCATGTTTATTCTCCTGCCACCCTCCCTGTGCGTCACCGTCCTGGCAGGTGGCCTCTCTACACAACTATTCCTTCCAGGTTCACACAGGTGCTCCCTGCCCTTGCCCCTGCCCCGTTCCGGCACAGGGGTGGTAACAGCTCCCTGCTCTTGCTAAGGGAGCACCACCATCCCCTGTTGGTTTCCCTTTAGCTGCCTACATCCTTGTCAATGGTTGCTTTTTAAATCTTTCCTCAACTATCTCATCAGAGTGGGATATTTTCTGCTGGGACCTCATTGATGCAAGGAGAGAGACCTGTAATCAAAATGATTCCTGAGACTGCTTATAAAATCCAGTTATTGTAAAGGGAGACAGACAGCCCTGGGAAGGTGTGACACAGGGTGGTCAGGGAAGGCTCTCGGAGCAGGGTCCCTGCCTAGTGACAGGGCTCAGCAATGCTCTGGGTGCCCGACGGAAGGAAACTCGAGGGCAAGAGATGGGAGGCTGGACGAGCTCCGCAGAGGCAAAGGAGGAACCTGGGGCCGGGGCAAGGAGGGTGGAGAGGGTCAGGAAGCAGGAGCCAGGTCAGGTGCAGTCCTGGCCACCGGGAGGATTTTCGAGTTCACAGTAAGGTGACGGGAGGACATGAAAGGGGGTTAAGTGGGACACCGCGTGATCAGACCTCGGGCTGACCCAGGAGCATGGATTCCTGGGGTCAAAGAAGGAAGCAGGGGCCGGGCGTGGTGGCTCACGCCTGTAATCCTAGCACTCTGGGAAGCCGAGGTGGGAGGATCGCTCAAGGTCAGGAGTTCGAAGCCAGCCTGAGCAAGAGCGAGACCCCGTCTCTACTAAAAAAATAGAATGAAATTAGCTGGACAACTAAAAATATATATGGAAAAATTTAGCTGGGCATGGTGGTGCATGCTTGTGGTCCCAGCTACTCAGGAGGCTGTGGCAGGAGGATTGCTTGAGCCCAGGAGTTAGAGGTTCTGTGAGCTAGACTGACACCATGGCACTCCAGCTCGGGCGACAGAGTGAGACTCTGTCTCAAAAAATAAAAAAAAAAAAAAAAAAAAGGAAGGAAGCAGGGAGATCTCTGGCAGCTGTCCCACGGGGGCTGAGGGGACCTGGCCTCGGGTGTGGTGGTGGATCGGGTCGTGGACGGTGTCCGGGAACAATGTATCACACAGGAAGGTCTTGCCTGGGAATGAGCTCTGCGGTCAAGGGTGACCAGGAGGTCAGGGATTGCGCAGCAGGGGTGCCGGGGCATGGAGCGGGGGTGGAGCTTTGGGTGTCGGGGGAGGGGAGGACCGTGCAGTCAGACACCCGACTGGGGCTGTCAGGATGCGAGGCACGAACGTGGGCATCACGTGAGCACAGGACGGCGTCGCAGCGCAGGCCGGACAAGCTGTCGGGGTGATGGGGCAGGAGCCGGGCGGGTGGAGAGGAGCCGTTTCTAGCCGCCCTACGTTCCCAGGTGCTGCGCCCTCAACAGCGTGGCTCAGTGTCGCATTAACATGCAGAACAATGTTTCTTTCCTTCATTTCCTCCCTCCAAAGTGTATGCCTTCGGGCTACAGAGAGTAAGAGGCCAGCTCTGAGCCAGGCGCCTTTATGGTTGTTCTCTCAGAAATGCAATGCAGAGTCTTGAGTGCACAGGGCTGACCCGGTTAATTTTTTTCCACGGACACCACCTCTCCTCAATTTCTGTCTGGGGAAAGGAAGGGATGGCTATATCGATCCATGTATCCGATAAACATTTACTGATGACTCACTCTGGACCAGTTTCTAGGTGCTGGGGTAGGAAACAGGGAAGAAACAGGCAAAAATTTCTGCTCTTACAGAACTTACCTTCTTACCTTTTCTGTATCTAATGGGAAGATACAGAAAATAAACAGCAAACATCACTTTAAAAGTTGAATGATACGATGTTTTAGGAACTGATAAGAGATGCGGAAAAATGGGAGCAGAATACGGGGCATCTGCAGTATGGAGGGGACGGTGTTTTTAAATAGGGTGGTCAGAACGGGCCTCATTGAGCAGGCGACGTTAGAGCAGCGGCTTGGGGGTGAGGGGTCAGCGAGGCAGCTACGGGGACGAGGTCCAGGCAGAGTCAGGAGTGAGACCGCTGCGGGAGGGACCGCAGGAGGCCAGGGTGACATGGGTTGCCATGCCGACGACGCTGGCACCCACCTGTCCTTCGGGGCCCCGTTCAGGTCCTGCCTCCTGCACGAAGCTCTCCCCAAAGACAGCCCACAGGCGTCTTTCCACTCTCTGGACCACCTCATGCCCACGCGGAGGCCACGCGGTTTAGAAGCCGTTTTCCTTATGTGGTCCGCGACCCAGGCAGATGGGAGGGTGGAGGGCGAGGAAGCTTCCGGTGACCACGACTCATCTGAAAGATGAGAGCTCGAGCCACAGACACTGGGGAACAGAGTTCTAAAAACCGTGCAGGGCAAGAAGCAGATAACCCTGGTGCCGCAGGGAAGAATTGGGCAGCAGAGGAAAAAGAGAAAAGAAGATTTTTGTCAATTTTGTGACTCTGAAATCTGTTTCTAAAGAAGAAGAAAGACAGTCAAGAGAGACTGTCTTAGTAACTAGCGAGGTTGGCAAGAACTGACAAATGTCTCTCTCTCCGGTAGGTTTCCCAAAGTTGAAAAGAACAGTCAGCATCCCTGATCACCTGCAGCGCTCCTTAGAAAGATGTGGCTTCACTTTGCAGGCAGACTTCCTCTTTCCCTTTCCCTTGGGGCCACCCAGGAAATAAATGTGGGCGATGGTCTAGGAAGAGCCCTTTCCTCCCACCCCCGTGTTCTGACCCTAAACCACAGACAAGACGCCATCTCCTCCCGCTGGGTGAGAGTGGAGGTGACACCTGCACATTCTTTCCTTTGCCTTTGGCTCCTTCCCCTGGGACAGGATGAGCCAGGAAAGAGCAGGAGAGTCACGGGCCCTATGACCCAGGAGGCAGGGCCCCTCCGGGGAGCGGGGCAGCGTTGACTCCCCCTTCTCATCTGCACCCGGCCCCCAGATCTGCAGGGAGCAGCCAGGTGACTGCGCTTCCTCTCCCGGCTAGTAAACAGTCACACTGAGCCTCTGCAGGTCTCGGCCTTTCCATGTGGGCTGGGGACCGTGAGGGGAGGAGGTTCTGTCCTCGAGGGAGGGAGGAGGCCTTGCCCTGTCCCCAACTTCACTAGTAACAAGGCTGAGCAGCATCTCAATAGGGTGAGAACCTGCAGAAGAGAAAGGGCGATTCATCAGGGCCCCAGACTCCCAACACAATGGAATTCTCCTGATAACAAGGAACCTTATGGAAGTACCTAAGACATTTAAACATTAAACACACCTGTACCGTTCCATCTCATGACAAAGATGAGAAAGACGAATCTAGAATCTACAACCATTTTTCCACGAAATGGTGGCAGGTTTCGTGGCTCTATTGTTTCATATAGTAAGATTTTCCAGGAGATGTTTCCAACTAAGAAATATCCCATATTCTTCATTTTAACAAGTAAGAAGTAAAACTATTAAATATCTATATATTCGAAAGCCCTTGGAAATTTTCAAATTGATGTTACACATTCCCTGAGACATCATTTCAGTGGTATTCCTGGCAAAACCACCTAACCTGAAACAAATCCTAAGGAAACAATCAAACAATTGCGGGACATCTTACAAAATAAGGGGCCTGTATTCTTCAAAAATGTCAATGTCACGGAATAGAAAGGCCAATGAATGGGTGGAGGTTAAAGGAAGCTAAAGAGCATGACACCCAAATGCAGTATGTGAGCCTGGAGTGGGAAACACAGTCGCCAGAAAGGACACGTTAGGGATGATTGGCCAAATTCGAATGTGGGCTGCATGTCAGGTAACAGCCTGCATCAGTGCGACAGTCCCTACGTTTGATGATGTTCCTAGGAAACATTTGCTGATACCACTGTGATCTCTGCAATTACTCTCAAAGAGATCAGCAAAAAATAAATAAAACAGTTACATATCATGCATCGTGTCACAGACACGCACAGGTAGAGAAAATGTAGCAAAATACTAACAACAGTTCACTCTAGATGAAGACACCATGACAATTCATTTTGTCACTCTTGCAACTTTTCAGTAAGACTGAAGATTTTCAAATTAAAAGTAAAATTAAAAAAAATAATATCGTTGCCAACAAGATCCTATCATTCTTAGGTATTCTTGAAACTTTGAGAGAAGATTAAATAAGTCTTGAGGATGCCATAAGAGATAGAAAATAATTTTGTAACAAATCCCCTGTGTCTCAGCACACTGAGGCTGTAATTCAGGTCACCTCACGTGGGGACTGAGCTGTATGAATGACTGCTTCCCAACGTGCGTGTCGGGAATGGACCCACCCACCGTGCAGCGGTGGCCCACAAAGCGAGGCTTGCTTTAACTGGTTCCATTCTGGGGCCGCGTGCAGCCTTCCCCATTTTCCATCCCTCCCTGGACTTGCATCCCCCCATCTTCCTGTCTCCATACCCAAAAGACACCTGTGTCTTCAGAATGGCAAAAAAACCCCACAACATTTAAAAGTTGTCCAACACTCAGACTAACCTAGATCACAGACTGTGTCTGTAAAACGTATGCACCCTGCTCTCAGGCCTTTGCTATAGACACAGACGTGCATAAGTCCACTCTATGCCAAGGCCTTTTTGTTACACCAGTTTAAAACTATTTCCCTGAAAAGGGTCCAAGACAGACATACCTTGTGCCACATAGTGCGGGGGTGAAGTTTCAATGTGTAATCATGACCATTTCCCAGAATTCATCCCTACCATAAATGTCAGGGGATTTGCAAATCCCCTTTTAGTAGAAGAGCCACGATACCTTCTCCTCCTCAGCCCGTTTACAAGCCGATGTGACATTTATGGACCCTTGTCTGTGTCAGGTACCGCACTCTATAAACCACTATCCTAGGGGGGCCTCCCTACATCATCAGGTATAAGGTATGAGGTCTGCTTTACAGACAAGGAAACTGAGGTGCGAATGGTTACGTCACTTGCCCAGGGACACACAACTGGCTAATAGCAGAGCCAGGACTTGAGCCCAGATCCACCTGACCCCACAGCCAGAACTGAGCATCGCTCCACACCTGGGTCCCGTCCACTGCAAAGCACCATCCTGGATTCCGTCAGACCAATGTGAGGCCACCAGAACTTCAAGAAAATTCTAGGACAAGCCAAAAAAGAAAACAGGGACATTTCATTTCCTACCATGGGAAGAATGAAAGACTTTTCTGTTAAACCCTGACTTTTTTGCCTAGATCGCTTGAACTTCACACTCATAGAAGAAAAAAAAGGCCAATGTATTTTATTTCCATTTGTTCTATTCTAAAATTTTCCTGGATCACTCAGGATGATCTTTTGAACCAGATTCAAGTTCTTTTGTCTCTCATCCACAAGTTCAAAATGCCTGTTTCATGCAGACTGCACCAAAAGCTTCAGAACTTACACACAAAAAGCACAATACTGAATATGAAAATCTGAAATACATACTGCATAAGTAATGGCAGTAAAAAGCCAATGATATTTTAAAGATATTTTAAAGATTTAGTATTTGTCATTGTAACATAGCTTTTATGTCTGATGTACGAAGCAATGAGCTCACTTCTGAATCAATGCTATTTTATTGCCTGCTGTTATATTTATGCAATGTCTCTGTGAACAAGGCAGAGCAGGCCAAGTCTATTCCCAACACAACTTATAAATAATGTAAGTAAATAAACTAAGCAAATCTTCATGAAGCAATATATTATTTACCATTCCTTGTTGCTGAAATATGAGTTTAAGTTTTGGTTACATATTAATGTAAGATCTTTGCCTTTTCTAGGTCTCCCTGGGGAGTCAAATCCTAAAGCTTAACTCAGAATTAACCTTGCAGGTCTTCCTAACTGTTAACCAAAAGCCTCAGTCCTCTCCAGAGTCAGGAACCAAAAGCCAGACTCAGGAAGCAACATCTCCGTCACAGGCCAATTATCAACTATCCCAGGAAAGGCTGCGTCAGCATCATGGTAGGACTAACCCAAGCAGGTATTCCGCGGTCTTTGGCCAGTTGGATTTTGCAAGGAAAAAAATTGCTACACTAGGAATTTATCTCACTGATCAAAGCTACTTTCACTTTCGTATCTTATACTCCAAGTGGGAATCACTTACCCTTTCTTCGGGTTTAGAGGGTATTTAATGGTTCATTCTCTCATTCCAGTGACAGCAGCTGACTCCCACCAAGGTGCCACGTCCTGTCCACGCTAGGATATCTCAGTGGAACGAGACAGGGAAAGATCTCTTTAGGGAGTTGACACTCATAAGAGAGGACAGAATTAGACAGCAAACAAGTAAACAAATAAGCAAGACAATTTCAGTAGTAATGAAGAAAATAGAGCAGGATGATCTGATGGGGTCACACTGGAAGGGGAGGTTAGAGAAGGAAGTCACATTTCAACCAAGCCTTCTAAAGACGGAGTAGCACTTTTTTAATGAGAAAGAGTATCATCTTCTTGTTTCTTTTTTGTCTGTTTAGTGACAGCCGAAGGTCACTGATACATGTGCAGGAGGCAGAATAAACCCCAGTGAGGAGACATTCCAAGGTGATCTGGGGCAGAGTCATCATGGAGAAAGGGGACGAGACCAAGTGGTGGCCGCCACCCCTCAAGAGAGCAGCGGCGCACACTGATGCCTGGGGGCAAACGCAGTGGCGAGAGTTCAGAGAACCACTCTGGGCTGGGCTCCAGGAGATCACAGCAGCAGTGGGGTGAACTCTGAGAGCTGTGAGACCGCAGGCAGCCGGGCGGACTCAGGAGGAAGAGGCTGGGCTGGGGGCCGACCACACAGGCTGTGTCCCGATCTTTCCTTGTCCCTGTGCGATCCCGGCTGGGTCCTGCGGTCTCACTCGCAGCCCCAGGAGCGGGGCCGCGTCTTCTAGAAGTTGCCCTGGTCTCCCGGCCGTTCTGGGACAGCTGCACGCGTGCCACCCCCAGCAGAGTTAATTCTCTGAAGTCAAAAGGCCAGAGAAGGTCTCCGAAGGTGTCCCAGTGGATGTTCTGTCTCTGAAGAGAACCAATGAACAGACTACCGAGGACGGGGATTAGGGACTCAGTTGGAGGACCAGGCCCTGACTCTCATTTGAGAAGAGGTGGAAGTTGACTCCTTACTTACGGTGATCGCACCTTCTCTGTGTGCGGTTCACAGGCCTTATTTTCCTAGAGCCTGTCACCTGTTTCCAGCTGTGGGCTCCTGTTCTCTCTGTCAGATAAAGTATCTGCCCCCCAGTCAACTGTCAGGGAGAAAAGACTGCAATACATGAGCCCTAAGTAGTTGGGACTCCAAACAGTTTAGTATTATTCCCTCCCAGCCCTCACTAGAGACTCACCCGTGGGGGGAAGCGGGTGGAGGAGGGAGAATGGCTGCCGGCCACCGAGGACACTCCGTAGGCCAGTTAAGGGAAGGGAACGGAAGGACACAAGAAACTGATTTTTCTTTTTTCTTTTTTACTGACATATATAAGAAAGTTGTGCTTATCGTAAGTATACAGGTTGATGAGTTTTTTTTGTTTTTTTTTTGAGATAGTCTCACTCTGTTGCCCGGGCTAGAGTGAGTGCCGTGGCGTCAGCCTCACTCACAGCAACCTCCAACTCCTGGGCTCAAGCGATCCTCCTGCCTTGGAGGAGTAGCTGGGACTACAGGCATGCGCCACCATGCCCGGCTCATTTTTTCTATATGTTTTTAGTTGGCCAATTAATTTCTTTCTATTTCTTAGTAGAGACGAGGTCTCGCTCTTGCTCAGGCTGGTTTCGAACTCCTGATCTTGAGCAATCTGCCTGCCTCGGCCTCCCAGAGTGCTAGGATTATAAGCGTGAGCCACCGTGCCCGGCCTGGTTGATGAGAATTTTAAAAGCTGAACATGCTCATGTCCTCAGCACTTAGATGAAGTCGAGCATGGCCAGCACACTGCCCTGCCATGTCCCTCCCTGTCACCCCCTGCCCCCAGGGGCAGCCACTTTCCCAGAACCTCTAACGCCACTGACGAGTTTTGCCTGTTTTTGACGCTTACGCAAATGAATCATAGCGTGCTCTTTTGTGTTTGACTTCTCTGGCTTCACGTTTCGAGTGTGAGATTTGTTCGTGCCATTGTGGGCTGTCCCAGTCATCCGTTCCCATTGCTATATAGTATAAGAAGTCATCTTGTAAATGTCAATATTTGACCCTCAGGACTGAATTTCAAGCATGCTCAAAGAGAAAAAAATATAAACTCATCCCCAGAGTAAAATTAACTCCCTAGGCTGAAATCATTTTTATTTTGCTCATTGAGCACTGAGCTCATCATGCATTCTCTTAGACTTTCTTATTTAATTTGAAATTTACATCTGAGCTACTCTTGACATCAAGATACAGACAGATGAGTTCAAGTCACAACCCTTTCCCAATACCAGAGGAACGAAGCCAAGCTGTTCTCTTGCTCCGATTTTATTTCTTCTACCACAAATAACGATGCTTGAAGATGCACCAAGAACAGCTGCCAGAGACCCACGC
>CAUYRT010082235.1:0-26715 GCA_963574885.1 Lepilemur ruficaudatus
AGTCTCTGAATTCTGAGGGCAGGCCATTGAGAAGATCTCTATGTTTGGGCTCAAAGCATCATTACAAGATGAAATAAAGATGGCAGTTGCATCTGATAATTTTACTGATTTCCATTCTGAATGTGTTTATATCATTGGATGGATGTTCTGGTGAACTTCCTGACTGGCCTACTCAGCAGCAGGCATGAAGTTTGTTCTCTAAAGTTTATTAACAACACATTGTGCTCTAACTTCTAGAGCTTCAGGAACAGGGCAGGTTATAGGTAGATGAGAAAATCTCAAAGACAATGAATACAACTTGGATCTAATAATGGGTACATTATAGTTTTCTACTGAAGCACACTTTTCTGTCTTCTACAGCCACCCGAATTTCTATCAAATATAAACACAGTAAGACTAATTTGTTTGAAAAATAAGTCTATTCTCAGTAAACTTCACGTGAGTATTTGCCGGAAAGTGGTCTTCCTCTCTCACATTGTATGGCTAGAAAGGCAGTGAGCGGATACAAGACCAGTTATTCTCAAAAGGCTTGCTATAGTGTAGTTTTATTTGACCCTGCAAATCTCATGTTGAAATTGACCCTCAATGTTGGATATGGGATATTGGGATATAATGGAAGGTATTTGGGTCATGGGAGTGGATCCTTCATAAATGGCTTGATGCCATGCTTACAGTAATGAGAGAATTCTCACTCTATTTGTTCCCATGAAAACTGTTTAAAAACAGAGACTGAACTCAGGAAAATCAGAAAGAAAAAATCAAGCAACTCTATCAACAGGTGGGCAAGGACATGAACAGAAACTTTTCAAAAGAAGACAGAATAATGGCTAACAAACATGAAAAAATGCTCAACATCTCTAATCATCAGGGAAATGTAAATCAAAACCACAATGAGATATCATTTATCTCCAGTGAGAATGGCTTTTATCAAAAAACAATAAATGTTGCCATGGATGTGGAGAGATAGGAACACTCATACACTGCTGGTGGGACTGCAAACTAGTGAAACCTCTGTGGAAAGCAATATAGAGATACCTTAAAGAGATACAAGTAGATCTACCATTTGATCCAGCAATCCCATTACTGGGCACCTACCAAAAGAAGAAAAGACATTCTATAGAAAAGACATCTGCACTTCAATGTTTATGGAAGCACAATGCATAATTGCAAAGATGTGAAAACAACCCAAGTGCCCATCAATACATGAGTGGATTAATAAAATGTATATGTATACAATGGAGTACTATTCAGCTATAAGAAACAATGGTGATATAGCACCTCTTGTATTTTCCTGGATAGAGCAGGAACCTGTCCTACTAAGTGAAGTGCCCTAAGAATGGAAAAATAAGCACCACATGTACTCACCAGCAAATTGATTTCACTGATCAACACCTAAGTGGACATATAGGAATAACATTTATCAGGCGTTGGGCAGATGAGAGGAGGGAGGAAGGGATAGGTATATACATACATAAAGAGTGCAATGTACACCTTCTGCGGGATGGACACACTTGAAGCTCCGACTCCTGGGGGGAAGAGAGGGTATTTGTACCCCCATAATATGCTGAAATAAAAAAATATAATAAAATAATAATAATTTTTAAAAAGAAACAGGAAAAAGTAAAAAAAAAAAAAAAAAAAAAGCCTGGCACCTCCTGTTTCTCTCTCTTGCCTCTTCTCTTGCCAGATTTCTGCACGTGCTGGTTCTGCTTTGCCTTCAGCCATGAGTGAAAGTAACCTGGAGCCCTCACCAGCAGCAGATGCCGGTGCCATGCTTCTTGTACAGACTGCAGAACCAGGAGCCAAACAAATTTCTTCTCTTTATAAGTTATCCAGCCTCAGATATTCCTTTATTGCAACACTAAATAGGATATGACAGAAAACTGGTACCAAGGAGTAGAGAGCTACTATAGAGATACCTGAAAATGTGGAAGCAGTTTTGGACCTGGGTAATGGACAGGCATTAGAAGAGTTTGGAGGGTTCAGGAGAAGATAAAAAGATGACAGAAAGTTTGAAACTTTTTTGAGATTGGTTAAATGGTTGTGACCAAAATGCAGATAGAAATATAGACAGTAAAGGCTTTGAAGACAAGGTCTCTGATTAAAATGAGGAACATATACCCTGTTGAGCTGTAGCAAAGAACTTGGCTCCATTGTTTCCATGCCCTAGGGGTTTTTGAACCCCTAGGGCTGAACTAGGCTGAACTTAAGAGGAATGACCGAGGATATCTGGCAGAAAAAATTTCTAAGCAGAAAAGTGTTTAAAAAGTGGTAGGGATGATTTTAACAGCTTATGTTCAAATATAACAACAATAGAATGACCTCCAGCTGGGATTTATAATTAAAAGGAAGGCATTGCATAAAAATTAGAAAAATTCACACCTGGCCATATTGTACGGAAAGAAAGAGCATTTACAGGAGAGGAATCTAAGAGTGCTGTGAAGCAACCACTACTTAGATTAGTAGGGATGAAGGAGCCAGGTGTTAATAGTCAGAAAAATGAGGAAAGGGCCTGAAGTCAATTCAGAATTCTTCCAAACCGCCCTTCCTATTGCAAGAGCACAGACCTAGGAGGACAGAGTGGTTTCAGGGGACAGGTCCAGGATGCTGCTGCCCTGTGCCACCTTGGGATAATGTTCCCCACATCCCAGCAACTTCATCTACAGCTACATCACAAAGGGCCCCAGGTACTCCTTGGGCTATCACTCTGGAGAGTGCAATCCATAAGCCTTGGTGGCTTCCACATGGTGTTAAGTCTGCAGGCACCCAGAATGCAAGAGTGGTAGAGGTTTGGAGGCTTTTACCTAGATTTCTGAGTATGTTTCAGAGAGCCTGGGTGCTCAGCCATAGAAGAGGAGATTCTTTACAGAGACTCTTCTAAAGCAATGCCAAGCAGAAGTATGAGGTTGGAACCCCTACATAGTTGCTACTGGGACACTACCTAATGGGGCTGTTGGAGCAAGACATCTGTCCACAAGATCCAAGAATTATAGAGCTACTGATAGCATGAAACTTCAGCCTGGAAAAGGCTCTGGCATTCCACTCCAAACCCTGAGAACAGTCACATGGGCTGTGCCCAGCAAATTTATGGAGAGGGGGTTTTTCATACCTGTGTGCCCAGGATGTGCTGTGTGTGCCCAAGACACAGAATCAAGTGAGATTATTTTAGAGCTTTAGGACTTAAAGTCTGCCCTGCTGGGTTTTAACTTATATGGGGCCCTGTTATCCCTTTGTTCTGGAAATTTATTCCTTTTGGAAGGGAATGTCTACACAATGCCTGTTCCACCATTGTGTCTTGGAAATAAATAACTCGATTTTGATTTGATGAGCTCACAGCTGTAAGGAACTTGCCTTGGGTCTCAAAGAAGTCTTTGGACTTTAAAAGTTGGTGCTGAAATAAGTTAAGACTTTTGGCGACTAGTAAGAAGGGATGATTGTATATTGCATGTAAAAGGACATGCTATTTGGGGGGCAGGGCTAAAATGCTATAGTTTGATTTGTTTGACCCTTCCAAATGTCATGCTGGAATTTGATCCCCACTGTTAGAGTTGGCACTTAATGGGAGGTGTTTGGATCATGGGGGCAGATCCCTCGTGAATGTCTTGGGACTGTCCTCACAGTAATAAATGAATTCTCACTCCATCAGCTCCCATGAGAGCTAGTTTTAAAAAGAGCCTGTCACATGGTGGTAGTGTTCTCCAGGGATTAGGGGGTTGGAGGGGAGACTCACAATTGAGGGACGTTGTGAGCATTGTAGAGGGGAAGGGCATACCTTTAACCCTTGCTAGGGAGAAGCAAAGATGTAGAAGGTAACCATAATGTTTGTACTCTCATAATTTCCTGAAATAAAAACAAAACAAAACAAAAACCTGTCACCTTCCCCATCTCTCTCTTGCTTCCTGTCTTGTCATGTGACCTCCGTACATGCTAGCTCTGACTTCTTCCATGAGTGGAAGCAGTGTGAAGATGCTGGTGCCTTCCTTCTTATACAGCCGGGAAAATTATGCACCAAATAACTTCATTTCTTTCTAAATTACCTAGCCTCAGATATTCCTTTATAGCAACACTAAATGGAAAAAGACAGTTCTTAATTGACTTCAAAAAGCAATCCTTAGTTCTTTAAAACTATCTGGTCATATCTAATTCTATACACATTCTCAACTATGACCTGTTAGTTGAAGTTTTGGTTACATAACCAATGTTTCCAAATATGTTATAAGGAGAATAGGTTCTTATTACAGTTTTGAAAATAACTGTATTTCCATAAAAATAAGAATACTCAGTAATAGTTTCTGAATTCTGGAGAGATTAACTAGGGAGAAAGTGGTAAATATTTTACTTCTGTTGACAAAAGGCATACTTGACCAAATTACTGATCAAGTTTCCTTAAATGCAGCCCAATATTGTGATCTTAAAGTTATCAGAAATATCAACTTGTCAAAGCCTTTTCCACAAATTTGTTGAAATTTTGTATCATAGCTGTTTCAAAAAATTTTCACGAAAGCATCAGAGTAAAACAATAAACTATGGATGACAAAAGACTTAAAATGCCCATGGTTAAAGATTAGAGTTCATTATAATGCAATTGACATGAAAATGATTGTTATTTTTGTGATATACAACATTATGATATAAGATAACTAGAATTATGACTGATAACATTTATGAACATATCAAAGTTCTAGGAATATCACACATATTCCATAATACTTATATTAATAACTATATCTATATAAATATAAGAATGTTAAACATTCTTATGTTTGACAATACTTCCCATGCAATTTAACATATAACATAAGCTTCTTTATATAGATAATTCTCTTTTAATAAGAAACAAAACAAATTCCTTTGAGATATTTTGGGGTCTCTTCTGAAAAATCCTGAAGTTATTAAATAGTTTGAGATCAAGAAAGACAATTTAAAATTTGATTTTGGGAAGTTTGTCAAAAATATTCAATGATTGTAATAGTTGATTATGGTAACAGGTCACTGGGAAATAGTTCCAAAGTGATAAAAGATTTCAAAGCCAAATAGAGAAACATATGTAATTATTAATAAACTTAGCTCTTTTTTAATATTGTGAAAACTCAGTTTTTTAAGTAAGTAATAAAAGACTGGGAAGAGGCAGCATAAATCATAGGATACTATCGTAATAAAGCATAAAATCTTTGTTTCCTAGACTGATTACTTAAAACAAAAATTTTAACAAATTCTAGTAACAGCAGAATAATAGTCTACAAAAACTTTATCATTTTAACAGAGAAGGCTAAATTGTAGTTTTGCGTTAGTTTAGTTTTGCTATTAAGCCTCACTTTTTAAAACCCTTATAATTAAACAGTTCTAGCCAATTTGATCACATAAGATTCTCTGTGTTTTCCCAACTTTATATATTGTTTCAGGTTTTGTCCTTTTATTCATTCTGAAACAACCTGTAAAAGCCCTCCAAACTAGATGCAGTTACTCTCCCTTTTTTCAAAAAAACAAATCTGCATACTTTGTAGCTTTTCTTACCAAAAAAACTTCTTACTTGAATACTTTGCACACGGTGTTGTTTACTTTATGATTTCTAGTAGTTTTAATTACCATGCATTAACTAGAATTCTTAACTCTTAGTAAATTTATTTTCTAGAATATAAGCAATTGCCATCTATCACACAAGCATTCTGCACATTGGCAAATCTATAAATACACCATATCATAATTTCTAGAAACATGTGTTTCCTCATAGTACAATTTTTCAATGTTCTACGAGACATGTTTGCCTAAAAATGTTACCTAAACGGCATCCACAATGTGGAACTGTGCATCTTGGGTGGTCTTAGCCTCCCTGGTTTCCAACAGATGGGGCATTTGGCTGCAGCGGTGTGCCAGGGTCTACCTGCATACATTGCCAGGTGGAGTGAAAGCCACCCATAAATGCCAGCTGCTTATGGTTACCTGACCCTGCAGCTGGGAATCCAAGGATATCCCAACAGCTGCCGAGAATTTGTTCATCTCAGGGATCCTCCCTTCTCTCTCCTCTGCATCAGCTGTCTGCAATGCTTTGTTGGTGAAAGGAAACAGTATTTGGCGAGTCAACGTGCTCCGAGATTGAGTAAGTCACTCCAGTTTGTACAACTGGAAATTCCTTTCCTCTCTGTTTGGCTTTTTCCTCAGAATAATCCACTTCGTTCTTCTTTTCCTTGGAGTAGCAGTTGGAAAGGGAATAGTTGTTGGACTTTTACCTGATTTGAAAACTGATTCATTTGCATTTATTTTGTTTAATGCTCCCCAGGCTTATTAGTTAAGGTAGAGTTCATTTGTTTGAAATATCTTGAATTTCTCCTTGTATTGAATGTTTATTTGGTGTGGCATGTAAATGTGCTGTCTATGAGAAAGTTCAAAGGCATGCCAGGTTTTCTAAGACTTTAGCTGGTTATGTGTTATTGCTTATTCATGGGCACGTATTTAAACTGATGGAAAAAATTATATCAAGAAAAATTTAGAGCTTAAATGGTCAATATGCCACTCTAGCATTAAAATGCAGAGTTTGTTAAGCTCTCTGTTTTCTCTTCTGCCTACTTCGAATCTGCAGTTACTAAGCAGCTGGTTTTGAGATAAAACTCATTGTTTATTAATTGATGGCTACTTAGAGACTTTGGTTCCTTATACAATACTGTCAGTTCTAGCTAAATTGTGAACATTGAAAACTCATTTGAAACTGAAGGGAAACAAGGGCAAAGAAGCTTTTTAAAACACAAACTACCATGGAAACTGCTTTACCCAAAACTTTGGTCCACAGCCTTCATTAGATTACCTATTAGGGTAAATAAAGTTTAGCCATATGAAGAAATTGCAATTTGTAAGATATAACTGGTATATTGCAAAATATAAAACCATCTTTTGCAAACTGGTGAGTTTATATTATCTCATAGGTAAAATTCTGAGATAAAAGCTATTGAAATTTTTGTGTGTGTTTGTGATGTGTTTTCTGTGTGTGCATATATCATATATTATGTCCAAATGGTACCAAACTGGCTTGTAATAAAAGGAGCTCTCATAAAATAAGCAAATAAGAACAAATGCTTTTTTCATTCATGTGAATTTAGTAGTCTTTGATAAATAAGCTGGATTTTTAAAAAATTATTGGCAACATAAAAGTTAAAGAAGGTCTTCAATGTGGTCAGCATACATTTTTGCCTGTGTTTAGTAGTCATTTTTATGTTTGAAGATGTTAGGGTTTGACGCAAAAGTTATAAAACTATAAAACCAGCCAAAACAAAATGATCTGTGTTTGTGGAATTCTTGTTAAGTAAGACTTATTTAGTATTGTTAATTTAATAAAAGCAGCTAGATCTCTTCAGTTATCAGCAAAAATATCCATGTGTTTAAGCTTCTTACTTAGGTAAAAAAAGTAGGTGTGCCTAAATGAACATAAATATCAGTAAATTAGAATGCATAAAACATCAAGTAATTAGCACAAAACAGAAACTTTTGGTCAAAGATTTATGAGTATGTTTTGGTTTGGGTCTCTTAATCTTAGTTGCAGGTACAGTTTCTTCCATTGAGCTTCTCCACTGTCTTTGGAGAGGTACACATAAGGTTTGTCTCTGACTTACTCTCTCATCTGACATTAACAGTGTTGTTAGGAACTTAAGGCTGCCCTAGGAGCTGTACTTAATAAAAGCTTAGATCAAATTGGAGACTTCAGTTGTTCCTGTGGTCTTGCTCACTTTTGATTTGTTCTGTGATGCTGGTTGCAAGCTAGCTAGTTATGTGTACATTGTGTTGCCATAGCAAAGTCCTTTGCCTAGGAAAATTTGAAAAAGAAGTCATGAACTGTTAATTTTTGTATAGTAATTTATTTTAAATTGAACAAAATGGTCATTCTTAGAATCCAAGGAAAATATACAAACAATCTTACTCATTGGAAGTATGGCATGTCCTCAAATTTGCACTTAAGTTGGAAAATGTTTTGAGACCATTTATATCAGTTTTAAAAATATTAATTGCTTGACCTTGATCCTTATGTAAAAACATGTTATGACTTTGTGTCATTGTTTGAGGTACTAAGCATTGATGTTGCAGGTTCACTCAGTCTACAGTCATGTGAAGTCATGTCAATAAATTTTATTTGGGGATATCGGTATTTCAAAAAGATCTAAATAGTGAACATCTTTAGTGGGATGTATTCAAAAACTTATAGAACTTAGAAACAATGTTACATTATTCATAATGGCAAGTATTAGTAGAATACTTATCTTTATTTTCTCAGTGGTGTTTTTTAAATTTAAAAGTAATATTTAAAACTGTATTTGTGATTCCTGATCTGTGTTTTGAAATTCTTTTTCTTCTCTTTTCCACAATTTTTTATGAAGATTCACTTAGATATAAATGTGTTTAGACTTATTATTATTATTATTTTTTATTTCATCACATTATGGGGGTACAAATGTTAAGGTTACGTATATTGCCCTTGCCCTCCCTCCCGCCTCGAGTCAGAGCTTCAAGCATGACCATCCCCCAGATGGTGCACATCACACTCATTATGTAGACTTTAAATGACTTTCTTGAAGGCACACTTAGTCACATAGGCTATACATGTATTATTCACAGGATTTTATAAAATAGTTAACAGGAAAATAACTTGAAATGATAATTAGAATCTAACTAAACTAAAATAAATGAATTAGGTAGATAGAAATAAGATAATTATTACAGAAAGGTTTAACTTCCAAGTTGTCTAAATGTTCTCCCCATAAGAAGAAACAATTGCACTACAGAAGATTTTTCTTTATCTTTTGGTAACTGGCATAAGAAACAAAGATTTTATGTTTTATCAAGATAATTCCTATATTATTCTTATTTGGTTTTTAATGACTTGGGAAAAGCTGAGCTTCACAGAGGAAAAAGTTTTTACATCCATGTAAATTTCTTATGGCTTTTAACATCTTTTGATTATCACTCTTGGATAAGTAAATTGCTATTACTTATGATGACCAGTGATTTTGCTTTGATCAACTGTTTTGAGCCTTTTAACATCTTTGATAAATGTCCTCAAAATCAAATCAAAGCCAAATCAAATATTGTTAACTGAGCCTTGCGCTGTTAAGTTACAGGGCCTTGACTCCTGCGTATCTAACATGAAACTCAAGTGAACCCAAGCTTCATCTTCAGACCCAAGAGGAGGCAAAAACAAAAATGAATTGCTTTAATGAGACAAAAGACCACACCTCTATTCAGAGATATTAGGACTCATTTAATAGTTTTGCTTCTATATAAATTAAATATAATTTGTTATTAGATAATTTGAATATATAGCTTCCTTTTCCTGTCATTATCAGAACTAGGCATGATTTATAAACTTTTTGTTTAAAATATGGTTAATTCTTTAAAGGGATCACAAAAAGCATGCTGATACAAGAGTCTCAAAATCCTTAGGCTCAAATGGTTTTTACAGAATGCTTATCTTTTGTATAGAAAATTCCTATAAGTCTATAAATAAAATCGAAGTTACAGTAGCTCAGTGCTTATAGATAAGTTAATTTTGTAACCTTACCTTTGGCATTTTTGATTTTTTCTTGTGTTGCCTATAAAGTTTTAAAGGGTCAATGAATGTCTGTTCACCTCCATTCCCATCTGTCTTAGAATGTTTAATTGACTGTAAGGCTTTTGGCTCTAAGCCCCTTGGTCACAAGGGTCCCACCAAGGGGTGGGGATGGATGCAGGGCAGGTAGGCAGACCAACCCAGCAATGATGGGACAAAATTAAAGTTTGGCCATTAATGCTGCACTTGGCAAATCTTGACCAAAAGGGAGAAAATCAAACCCCTCTTACTGACTGATTGGACCCCCTCTTGGCCAAGGGGACCTCAGAAAACCTTAAAATTGAGTTCCTGGACATGAAGGAAAGTCAGACGTATCAGATTATACCTCCTCTCTTTTGGAGTTTGCCATATTTCCTCCTAAGTTTGCTATAAATACATTTGTATGAGTGTATGCATGTGTGTATAATTATATATGACAGTATATTCTCTCTATATACAGTTTATAAACTATACATAGCATATATTCTATAGATCTATGTGTTTTATATACATAAATATATATGTGTGTGCATATATATGTATATTCCAGAGAACCTAGGATTCAGTCACTGATTTAACTCTAACTGCCCCTTCTCTATATACTTCTGTTATCTTCTGCCTAGTAACTCTAATACTTTAACCCTTTTTCTCAGTTATCTCTTTGGCCTAGTGGTCTTCTTTCCAGAGATTGCATTACTTCTACCAGGACACACAATGATTCAACAACTAGAAACACAATATTGTACCTGAAATATGCCTAAAATTTTAGAATGAAAACTATAATATTTTCTTCTTTCTATATGTTTCTATATGTTTCTGTATGTTTCTATGTGGGACATTTTTCTACCTCTAGATGGTATCCAAAATCAATTTGCAAAAGAGCTCTGTCTGATTGGCTGAAAGAAGAATGTGTGTTTACATAAATTATAGATTCCTTAATCTCTTAGAAAAATAGGAACTAACCAAGATATTTTTCAAGTTCACATGATCTGGCATAATCTTTGGTAAATAAAAGCTAGTTTTGAATCAGGTGCAGGCTTGGCTGCCTGCTGCTTGAAAGCCAGACTCAAGGGATGAGGGGTTAGAGGAAGGAAAAGCAAGTTTATTCAAGAGCTTGTTTCAGTCCAAAAACTTTGCAGAAAAGGAAAAAAAAAAAAAAAAGAGCTGGCATCCTGAGGAGATGGCAGATTCGTATTGCAAAAGCCATCTTAAGTTTCTCATTCTGATGAAGGGATTTCAAAGGGGAAGGAGGCTTGGGAGAGGCTGGCCATGTGCAAGTCTTGTTTCTGATGATTATCTGGAGTAATGGACCATCTGGTGATTTGGTAGGTGACAGCTGCATGGCAGCAGAATTGAAGGTTTACTAAGCATTTTCTTCCAGGGGGAGTTCTGAAATCTTAGTTCTACAATTAGTTGCTCAAGAATTCTTGGAATTCTTAAACTTGCACACAATTAGGCATTGTAAAAGAGTTATTACTTAGCTTTAAGATGGGAGTGACTGTTACTGATACCAATTCCTCACCGTCAATCCTGCAATATATTGCCATCTTGTTGGTGCTGTATTATGTCTTCATAATGCCCTGCTATCATTCTATCCAATTATCAGATGCAGGATGGTGGGGACCACAGTAAGACCAGTGAATTCCATGAGCATATGCCATAGCTGTACTTTTCATGCACTGAAGTGAATTCCTTGATCCACTGTGATGACTGTGGATAAAGAATTCTGGAAGTTCATGGATGGTAGTCTGGAAGATTCATTGTGTACAAGGAAGAAAAATCAGTATCCAGAGTAAATGTCTATTCCATTAAGAGGAAAATCCTGCTACTTCTATAATAGAAGTAGTTCAATGTAATTAACCTGCCACCTAATAGCTAGCTAATCACCCTGCAGATTGGTGACATATCAGGGACTCAGTGTTGGTTCATGCTCCTAGCAGATTGGGCAGTCAGCAGTGGTCATAGCCAGGACAGAATGGTGAGTGGAAGTCCATGTTTCTGAAACTATGCATGGCCACCATCCCTGTTACTATGGCCACTTTTATTATAAGCCCATTGGGAGATGGCAGGAATGCCTGGAGAAAGAGGCTAGCTGGTGTGCACAGGAAGGGTCATCTTATACATTTGATTGTGAAAATTTTCCTCTGTTGAGGTCACTCATTTGTGTTCACATGTGATACAAAAATTCATGGATTTTTTCCATTTAAAGAGGTGTATCCACATACTTTTCCCCCAAATTTACTTGTCACTAATTTTTCCAATAGTATTCATTCCCAATCCCTAGCCATCTAGCCAAACTTTTAGCCACAGCCCAAGCATTGGTATATAATTGCTGGCCTGGTAAATTCTCTTTACAAAGTGAACAACTAGGTATACTCTCTGTTTTTGCCCTCTGGGAGGACTTCCCTTCACCAAGTCCTTCAGGGATGTCCCAAAAAAGGGCTATAGTTCTACAGCTGTCCACTTTTGTGTGGTGCCTGTATATCATGCAGAATCATCTGTAAACCAGAACTGAGTCTTCCTTTCCTCTGTTAAGTGATCATACAAACTCCCCATGAAGCCACAGGTGCAGTCTGGGAGAGAGAAGACAGTGTCGCAGGAGTGCAAACCATGTGCTCATTCTTCATGAGATTTACTTGTGCCTTCAGGGCCTGCTTGGGCTCCATCACATCTATGCCACCTCTGCTTTGTCCACCCAACTTTTTTCACTTAGTGGGTCAGAGCTAACATAGAGATCATAATGGTATCTCAGTTTACAGTATAACTGGTCTGCCTATGATTGAGCATTCAGCCTCCTCTAAGGCTCAATAAGCAGGAGTAGAGCTGTTTCTCAAAATGAGATTATTATCTGCAGAGGATTACAGAGTTTTGCTCTAGTATTCTAAGGGTGTTGACGGTGATTCACCTATGCAGGTCTGCCAAATACCTCAAACAGCATCCTTTCGCACTGTAGCTTGGGCCTGTTGAAGATCTTTCTTTTTTCCAAGCCCTACTTAAAACCAGCAGCTTTCTGGTCACTTGGTAAATGGGACAGAGTAACACAAACAAATGAGAAAAATGTTGCTTCCATAATGCAAGAGTATCACTGGAATTTTGCCTCTTGTTGATGATAGGACGGGCTTGATGCAATAACTTTAGAAGAGATATCTCAACATGCTCCACACCACTTGACCCATAGAAATTTCACTGAGAAAGAAAGTTCCTGAATTGAAAAGACTACACAGGCTGGATGCTGCCATGCAGATCTTTTGTATTTAAAGATAGGCAACAAAATGAGTAAGGAAATAATTACACAAATTTAAAGGAGAGGACAATTTAAGTCACCTTCTATTCATATTAATAGCGACCTCTGCACATCATAGTGCTTACTCCATACAGCTGTAAAGTTTTCACAATGACTTCTCTTTATCTATGTTATTTTGTCTTTACTTACACTTTTATAGAAAATTTTATGGAAGCAGGATAATTGATTAATGATTTTACCAAAAACTAAGCTCTTTGTTTTCCTGCTATTTTGGTGGTCATGACCCATGTCAGGCTACATTTTTAAAAAAAGAAACTAAAAACCTTTTGACTGTGGCAATAGTCACATATCACTATTCAGTTATTAAATTTAAATGTTACAAGTTCAATATTTTGTATTTTATTTTTCTGAATAATATTCATTAACTACTTCTTCTGCTTAAAAGAAAAACCTGAATATGTTACCACCATGTACAATATCCTTCAATTCTTTTCCTCTTAGATGAATGAAAGACCACATGTGATCTCATCCATGCTCTCCTCCTTGGTCCCATCTAGCTCCTTTCTGCTGATCACACTTATAAGCTTTTGTTTCTCCAATCATGACGGATGTGTGATAATTTAGATTCTCCAGTAATCAAGGATCCATGGATGGTAAGCTTCCACAGATATCACATTGTTAGAAAGGAAGATTCCTGAGCCCCATCACGGAACTACTGAAACAGGATCTGTACTATAACCAGGTTTCCAGGAAATTCGTAGGCATTGAAATTTGGGAAGCACAGATCTAGGCCACCTCCCAAAGAAGTTCTTTGTCTTTGTTTGTCCTTTTTCCTCCCACTGACCTTTGCCTAGTAAGATTTTTCATCAGATTTTAGCTTATCTGGAAGCTAAGGATATATCTGGAATTTGAGCTATATAATATGCATGAGGAGGCACTTTCAACTTGGGGTTGGCTTCTGAAGGGAATCTAGATGTTTGGCTTCATTAAAATCATGTTTTGATTAGCTCAGATGAGACCATACTAATCAAAGTAGTCAGAACATCAAATTTTATGTATAATTGAAATTTGCATAAAAAGTAGAAGTGGGTTTGGCTAAGCGGCTCATGCCTATAATCCCAGCACTTTGGAGGCCAAGGCAGGAGGATCACTTGAGTCCAGGAGTTCAAGATCAGCCTGGGAAACATAGACCATATAAGTACAAAAATTTTAGAAATTAGCAGGTTTTGGGGTACGTGCCTATAGTTCCAACTACTTGGAAGGCAAGAGAATCACTTCTTGAACCCAGGTGTTTGAAGCTGTATTTAGCTGTGATTGTACCATTGCACTCCAGCCTGGGTGACAGAGTGAGACTCTGTCTCTAAAAAAACAAAACAAAACAAGTCAGAAGTATCTTCTGTTGTGGAAAATACTGGCATAAAGTGTAATTTCAATTGTTAAAACTAGAACTGTCTATAGTGACTTAATGTTTATGATTTTGAAGTCTGTAATACCCTGTAGAATAATCTGGATCTCTCATGTACATCTAAATCCTCAATGCCCAGTTGAAGATCTTCAGTTTGTCCTATAGGGAATCCTAAGGCACTCTTAGGGGAATTTCAGTTCTCCTCACCTTCCTCTCCTGGCAAAAACACAGATGTATAATTTGTGGACCCTGTGTTAAAAGAATAGTTATATAAACATTTTCCTGATAATGAGAAATGAAACCTCCGAAATCAATGAGTGTCAAAGAACTGCTACCCATGTTATTGTCATTCCTGTGCTATTTATGTATTTTTTCTGCTTTAGAAAGTCTAACACCTTTAAAGGATCTCCATAGTTTCTTACAAGTTATTGGTAAGAGAGTAATTACGTTATAAAATTAGTTACTCTTTAAAAAGAAAGTTTAAAATGCTATCTAATTTATAATAATTTTAGATTTGGTTTACAGGATGTCAAAAATGCCAGGGGCAAATGGAACAAAAAAGGATGAATAATATTCATATTTTATTTTCAAGACTAAAATCTGAATAAGCAAATTAGCTGTAAAATAAATTGTCTCCATTCATGATGATTTATTATCTCATGTACCCAACTACAATGAGTTTATAATATAATTATGGTTAACTAGAATGTTCAGTGCTTTAAAACTGGGTTTAATCATTAAAGCCATAATGATCATTATAGAAAAAATCTTTCTGATGATTCTGATATAAAGATTCATTCTATATAAACACACCCTCTGATTAAAACTTTTAAGGTCTATCAAGTAATAACCCCTCTGTACCTTCACCATTTCTGATAATAACTTCATTGATTATTTTATATATGTATATGGCATAAAAACATATATACAATTGAATATATAGAAATATACATATATTTATTAAGTATTTTACACATAAATAGTAATACTAGTAATGATTATAGTAAAAATATGTATACATCTCAAAAATATGCAGAAAATATATTTCCTCTATCCTTGCCAGCATTAATGATTCGTAAAGTACCCCATACAAATCAAATTTGAGAATTTTTCATTATTTTGTGATTTGGAACTACATGGAAGGAAACCCATTCCATATAAAAATCTACTTAAGTGAAACTATTGCCATTTGTTCCTTGTATTGTCTGTATCAGGGTCCAGTCTTTGGCTTACTTGGTCATCCTAGCAAACCAGAAAAGTAACAACCTGATGCTCTCAAATCAAGTTAGAAAGACTTCTAGAGAAATTTAGTTCTAATTGCTGAAATAACAAAAATAAAGCATCATTTAATTATAGAATAATCTTTCGGCCAGTGACAATGTATTCATTAACAATAGAAAATTTATAAAATAAAATTTCAAGTTAAAGACTCTTTATTGTACACAAATTCCATAGGAAAATAAACTTGAATTTTCAGAAAGGAAAATGAAAAGAGTCTCAGAAATAACAACTATTCATGAACACCAGCGTTAATACAAACATTCAACCCAAACTTCTGAACCTTTCTCTTTATTTTGCCTTCAAGAGTCTTTGAAATTTCCTCTCTCTCTCTTTTTTGATTTGTCTTTTGTGAACTTATCCACCTATGACTGTGTTATTTTCTGCCTTCTTCCTCCCTCTTGTTTTATTTTCACACACATAAATTTCCCTTCCCACTTTTTCTGTCCTTTTTTTCCTCTGGATGTGTTCTTCTCCTCTCCTATCACTTGTCAATCCTTTCTTTTGAAAACTTTTTAAAAAATGTTTGACAGGAGAAAAAAATTACATTAGTCTATGAGGAGCAGATCAATGCCCATTGCTCTCCAGATTCTGGAGTACTCTGTGTCATTCACCTCACTGATGTGCCACATTTCCCATTCACTTCTCATTATTATCCCACCTTAATTCTACTGCATAAGGGACATTGCTCTCACTAAAGCCACTAGAAATCCATCTCTGTTCATTCCTTATCTCACAAGAGCATTTATTTTGGCAATGTACTTTTCTGTCATTCTCACTGTGTTTCCTTTCTTTATGTCCACAACACTCAGATTTCTAGTTTTCCTTCTGAAACCTCTTATTAAATATAAAGAAGTCTTACAGAAAAAATATTTTATATTTGTCTATGAGCAGAAGGCAAATGCTAACTTCCCTCCATATTAATTGGAATGTTCTATTTCACTTCCTTCACTGTTGTGCCAACTGTTTCCTATTCATTTCTTGTTATTTTTTACCTTTATTCTATCACAAATGGAAACTGCTCTCACTAAAGCCACTAAAAATCTTATTTTCACCCTCATATCCCTGTTTGCTTGTCCAGTTGGAGCATTTATTTTGGCATTTGGGCCGATACTTCACTTTGTTCTCTTTGAGTATCATTCTTCTCTTTGTATCTATGATACTCAGCTTCCTGGTTTTCCTCCTGCTTCTCTAATCATTCTGCTCAGTATCTTTTTCTGGTCCCTCCCTTGTGTCTCTTTGTTTGAGCCAGGACTCTTGGTAGCAATAGGAAGTGGATTTATTCAATGGATATTGGCTGTAACAGAATCATGAGGTAAGTGGGAGGAATCTACTGTAAAAATGGGCAGGAACAGAAGGAAGGAAGGCAGCCCGTCAATGGCCAAAATCATGTCCTAACACTAGCTCAATGAAAGCTGCTATTATTGCTGAACTTTCCAGTGCCACAATTCACGCTATCAAGTTCATTGCTGTGTGTTGGATGCAGCTACTGGAGTCTTTTTTTTTTTATTCAGCATAATGTAAGTGTACAAATGCTCCGGTTATGTATATTGCCCTTGCCCCACCTGAGTCATATTGCTGCTTTGGCTGCCTTTGCATCCAAAATTATTTTTGCCCCTACTCCACTGTTTCCCACTCTCCAAATTCCAAATCTATGGTGGTGGATTTGACTGGCCAAACCTAGATCAAGTCACCTCACTCTAGATGCAAGATGGATGGAAAAACTCTAGAGTGGGTAATATTCTCTGTGACCACCAAGATTCATGTGGTAGAAAAGGGGTCTAGGGTTTGGCTATCTACTAAATGGCATATGTCCACTTTATAATCTGATTAATATGACTTTTTTCCTCTCTGTTCCTCTTTTACTTTTGGCTCAGGTCTCCAATGTGTACGGCATCTATAACTATGCCTTCAACTATGCCAGTGACTCATATGTCATTGTTATATTTTATTGAGCTCTAGTAGAGTCATACTCTAAGTACTTCTGACTTGGAAGGTCAGAGGATGCTCATTCCATATATCTGCCTGTGAATCTGTTCTCAACCTAATTTTGAATCACGAAGTGGCTTGCTCTTTCACTGACCATCCTCTTCACATCTAATATGTCATACAGTCTTGCTGACTCTGCATTCTGAATTATTTTGGATGTATTCCTTTGTCCTACTCATCACTCCCAATGTGTTATCTTACATCACTAGGTACATTTGAAACACCAGAATAGCATTTTAAAAATGCATATTCCTATACTTTATTCTTGAAGCACTGAATCTATTTCTACACCAATCCCTCATATTATATATTTTGGCAAGAAAGCTCCTCAGACAATTCTGATGTGTATCTGGTTTGGGATCCCTGGACAATAGAAACTGCTTCCTGATTGGTATCTCTGGCTCCAGTATCTCCTTTTTTGCAGCTGATTTTCTACAGGACCAATTGTTTCATTTAAAATAAATCTTAAATGCCATTCTCCATTGTAAAAGTTTTTGTTCATGTCTATTGCTTGAACAATAAAGTTTAATGTTCTTCACAAGTCTTATAACTCATTATATATTCCTGGCCTTACAAAGCTCTTTTATGTTGACACTACATCCATGCTCCAGACACAGGATTTTTCTCCCACACTCAATAGTGTCAACAGAAATTTAGCATGTGCTTAGAACGCCTCTACTTTTTTTTCTAAATCTGTTTATTTATGCACATTCTATGGACTGAAACAATTGCATTTTTCAATTCCTTCAATTGAAGGAATTCAATTGAAATATTCTACTCTAGTGTAATAAATTGTGACTGTAAACATTATACTGTAAATGCTTGGTAGTTTTTCCCCCAATAAAAAAGAAAAAAAATAAATAAATAAAGGAAAGAGGGCATTCTGACAAGTGTGTGGTCTTATTTCAACCCCCTCCTCTGGTATTCCCTTTATAAATCCTAAGTAAGTGTTCTTTTTACATTTATTTCATTTTAGGGATGTGCAGTGAGGACATGAAGGAAAATGCCACATTGGTGACAGAGTTCATTCTCACAGGACTTACATATCAATCGGAGTGGAAAATCACCCTGTTTCTGACGTTTCTGGTGATATATCTCATCACGATCATGGGGAACCTTGGTCTGATTGCTCTCATCTGGAATGACCCTCACCTTCACATTCCCATGTATTTATTTCTTGGGAGTTTAGCCTTTGTGGATGCTTGGTTGTCATCCACAGTGACCCCCAACATGCTGGTCAATTTCTTAGCCAAGAGTCAGATGATATCTCTCTCTGAATGCATGGTACAATTTTTTTCCTTTGGAATCAGTGCAACCGCAGAATGTTTTCTCTTGGCAGCAATGGCGTATGATCGCTATGTAGCCATATGCAAACCTTTACTCTATCCAGTGATTATGACTAATGCACTATGTATCCGGCTATTAGTCTTGTCATTTGTAGGTGGCTTTTCCCATGTCTTAATTCATGAAGCATTTTTATTCAGATTAACCTTCCATAATTCTAACATAATACATCACTTTTACTGTGATATTATACCATTGTTAAAAATTTCTTGTACTGATCCTTCTATTAATTTCCTAATGCTTTTTATTTTGTCTGGTTCAATACAGGTATTCACCATTATGCCTGTTCTTATCTCTTATACATTTGTTCTCTTTACAATCTTAAAAAAGAAGTCTGCCAAAGGTGTAAAGAAAGCCTTCTCCACATGTGGAGCTCATCTCTTATCTGTGTCCTTATACTATGGCCCTCTTCTCTTCATGTACGTGCGCCCTGCATCTCCACAAGCAGGTGATGAAGACATGATGGAGTCTCTGTTTTATACTGTCATAATTCCTTTGTTAAATCCAATTATCTATAGTCTGAGAAATAAGCAAGTCATAGATTCACTGACAAAAACATTAAAGGTGAATGTTTAGATCTCATACTATGTATTCTCTTTTTATTAAAGGTCACAAAATCATGCAGGTTAGATGTGGATATATATTGGTGCAGGAAAGATTTTTGCAATCACAATTGTCTTAACTGTTTAATGAGGAGTTAGTACCTGATAAACTCCTTAAAATATTTGTATATGGTATTCAAAAGCATACAAGGACATTTAGTCAAGTGTTGATGGCATACTAGAATAATTACAGCAGGAAACAAATAAAAACATTAGAGGGGTGGGAAACCTGTGACCTCAGGGCCACATGTGGCCCTCCAGATCCCCTTTTATTAAAAGGATTTGTTCTGTAAAATTTGGATTCAGTTAAAGGGCCTTACTCAAGGAACCAGAAGGCACATGTGGCCCCAAGGCTGCAGGTTCCCCACCCCTTTTACAGGTTTGTAAACTAGAAATTCTTATCACATTCACTCCATAGAGAGGACAGGTTTGTGTTTGGTTGAACACAAGCAAATCTTGCAAATTCAGCTAGCCATCAAAACATCTTCTATTCCACTTTATTGGGAAATGGTTAATTTCCCCTCTCATAGAGATTCAATTCACATATTATACAAAGAAATAAATAGAAATTGGAATGAGAAATAAGTGAGAAGGAAATTAAAGCAGTGAAGGCAGGAATAAACTATGAGAGGATGCTCTTAGTTCACTGTACTTCTATTAATAAGGAGAGGCCAGTTGCCTCTCCTTGTCTGTGATGCCTTCTAAGGACCTTTTCAGCTACATTTGCATGTTCTTTGGCAATCTGAAATGCTTCACTAATTCAGAAGCTAACAGATTAGATTAAAGAATTAAGCTGGGGTGGGTGTGGAGAGAGAAATTGCAGAACAGCAAGAAAATAGTGTCAATCTTCCCAGAATGTTTTAAAAAATAAACTAGTAAGATAAAGAAATCGGTGATATTTAAACATTTTTGGAATGTGTCTTTGACAATGAGGGGCTTTAAGTTCATATTACAGAAGTATAGATGGTGTTATGATCACATGATATCATAGTGCATAATGAGTGCTAGAAAAGACATGAAAAGGAGCAAGAATTTGGATATTTTGTTCCTAAAACACCCTTGATTTTTAGCTTTTCTCAAACTTGATTCTCTTTCAACATTGCAAGTGATCCATCTTCAGTCACTCCTGCCTTTCCTCTCTCAATACTTGAAATTACATAAATTTCAGCTAATACCACTTAGCCCCTCACCCCAAATCCTACTTATCTGCGTGTTTTGCAAAACTCAAGTCACTTATCTTTTCCATCTAGCTGTCACTCTCTAACCTTACAAACACTGCTGCCAGATGACTCTTCATAAACAGGACTCTGATTAAATCATATCCTTCCTTAATAACTTTTAATTTATTGTCTTTGCTACCAGATTATATACATGTAAGGTATATGTACCTATATCTGAATACAGTCATGTACTGCATAGTGATGTTTTGGTCAACATTGGACCACATATGGGATGGTGGTCACATAAGATTATAATGGAGTTGAAATATTCCTATCACCTAGTGACCTCATAGCTGTTGTAATGTCACAGCACAGCATATTACTCATGTGTTTGTGTTGATGCTGCTATATACAAACATACTGCATTGCCAGTCATATAAATGTATAGCACAAACAGTTATATAGAGCTCATGATAATTGATAATAAAATAAATTATCTATGTTATTACTATACTATAATTTTTATCCTTATTTTAAAGTATACTTCTACTTATAAAAGTTTTGAACTGTAAAACAGCCTTAGACATGGCCTTCAGGAGGTATTACAGAAGAAAGCATCTTTATCATAGGATATGAAAACTCCATGTGTGTTACTGCCTCTGAAGAAAAGGAAAAAAAAAATGGTCTCAATCTTGCCAAAATTAAAAAAAAGAAACTAGTAAGGTAAAGAAATCAGTGATATTTAAAGGAAGAAGTGAAAGACAATTATATTTATGATCTTAACTCTGTGTAGGCCCAGGCTAATGTGTATGTCTTAGTTATTAACAAAAACTTTTAGAAAAGTAAAAAAAAATTAAAAATAGGAAAAGCCTGTAGGATATAAAGAAATATTTTTGTACAGCTCTGCAATGTGTAATTTAAGCTATTTATTACAAAAGAGTCAAAAGTGTAAAAAAAATTAAAAGTTTATAAAGTAAAAAAGTTACAGTAGGCTAAGGTTAACTTAGTATTGAAGAAAGAGTTATGCTTGAAAAGTAGTTGGGGAGCGGAATTAGGGGTCTCAATAGGGGAAAGGAATTCCTCAAAAACTGATTTATGTGATTAACTGTACACCTCGGTAAATTCACTGAAAATCATTTAATCGTACACTTAAAATGGAGTGTTGGTTGTACGTAGATACAGTTGGAGCACTATGTATGTACTCTTTGGACTACTTTGACAGAGTAGGTTCTTGAATGTAACAAGATAAGTCAACTTGAGTGGTAATATATTTTGGGAAATCAGCTCACTACAAATTGTGACTGTAAACATTGTACTGTAAATGCTTTGTAGTTTTCCCCCAATAAAAAGAAAAATGTGAAGGAAGGGAGGGAGAGAGCAGTGGGGATGTTTGACAAAAGCTGGAAGAGAATAAATTTTATCACAGTCTGTTTCTTTAAAATCTTTTTCTAATGCTAAATAACTCGGTCATTTAGAAGAACACTGAAGAGAAAGTTCTGACACAGAGAATGGAGAGTGCAAGGCCTTGAAGTCATAAAGAGTCTGATGTATGTGAAGGAAAAAAGGGTCCCCGTGGGAACTCAGAGAGGACATTTCAGGGGAGCAGAAGAAGGTGTAGCCTGAGACCAGGTTGGATAAGAAAGCAGGCCCAGAGATAGCAAAGGGCCTAGGAACCCTTGTTAGGATACCATATTACATTTTAAATGAGACGAGAATTTGTCAAAAGATTTTTTAAAAAGGTGAGGGGCACAGGAAACTTTTGGAAGTGAAAGATGTGTTTTTTACCTTAACTAGGGTGATGGTTTCACAGGTGAACACATATGTTCAAATCCATCCAATTGCATACATTAAATATGTACAGTGTTTTTGTGTATCAGTTATACCTCAATAAAGCTGTTATTTTCAAAAGATCACCCTTGATCTTCCAGGAATTGGAAATGAGTAGTTAAAAAATATAGCACAGTTAGAAACTGTTCTGTTTAAGCCATATTTGCTCAAACTCATATTGGGTATTTAGTTTTAAGGGAGATTTGTGGATGCAAACTTCTTTTCTGAGAAACAGCAAATCTTAGATCAACTTAAATGCGTCAGAGAGGGCTTCTTTAATCATGACAGCTAGAAGTTTTCAGCCCAACTCCAAACTATTATCTAACAATTCTCACAGCATTTGTCATCACCTGTATCCATCTTGTTTAATCATTGCTTACCTCCCTTCATGACAGGGGAGCCACATAAGGGTGGGAGCTGTTCTATCATATTCGCCTTTTTTTAATTAATAGATTTTATTTTTTTGAGTAGTTTTAGGTTTTAGTAAAATTGAGTGGAAAGTACAGAAAGTTCCCACACATCCTTTGAACATAGTCTCTCCTATTTTTATTATCTTGCATTAATGTGGTACATTTGTTATAAGTGGTAAGCCAACATTAAATCATTATTATTAACTAAAGTTCATAGTTCACACTAGGGTTCACTCTTTGTGTTATACATTTTGACAAATGTATACTGACAAATGCCTACCATTATATTAATGGTATGATACAGAATAGTAATACTGTTCTGTTTTATAGCAATATAATCCAATAATGTAATATAGTCCAAATTATACAGTATGTCCCCTTTTCAGATAGGCTTCATTCACTTACCAACACGCATTTAAGGTTCCTCATGTCTTTTTGTAACTTAATAGCTTATTGTTATTACAGCTGCAAACTATTCCATTGTAAAGATATACCACAGTTTGTTTGGTAATGCTTAACAGAGAAGGGGCACCTATAGGGGTATGTGTGTGTGTGTGTGAATGAGAGAAGTAATCAACCTAAAAAGTATCCAAATACTAAGAAGATCTATGTATGTTACCCACAAATCAATAATTTTAGTATATACAGCAGAGTATGTCAAATAGAATTACCAAGGATTTGGACAAAAAATACATGATTATACTGAGAAGAAGAAAATAATATTTTGATAATGGACAAGCATCAAACATTGACTTCTTGGATAGGATAACTCAAAGTTTTAGACAACTCTCAAAATAAATGTATAAGATACACATTATTAATAAAAACTCCAAAGAAGTGTTTGGTTGTTGGCTTTTTTTACATTGAAATAGTGATTCTAATTGACGGAAGAATGCACCAAAGGAAGAATATCCCAACATAACCTGTAAAACATTTGTTCCATATCAAGTAATATTACCTTCCTTGAAGGGAGAATATTTCATCTATCTGATTGCTTCTTCCTCCAAGACTCAAGTGATATGCTCAGTTGCCCCTTCCACATCATTTGAGTACAATATCACTTTCCATATACTCTTGAATCTCTTTGCCATGAAAATTATATTGTCCATAATATCCTTCTGTTGAAGTTAATATTCTTCAGCAACATCCAGTTGTACTTTTAAAGAATTTTTTTCATAAGTAGCACTTGTAGTATAAGATATTTATCAAATAACGTGTACTTATGAGTGAGTCTCTTCCCTAGTATACAGGAAAAGAATCTTCCTTGTACAGAGATAACACGTGAACTTTCTTTGTGCCAGATACAGAACTAAGTGTCTTGCCTCCATTATCTGATATAATCTTCACAGTAATCCACTATCTCAGTTAATCTTTGCAATAATTCTATTTTTTACTACCTGGATTTCATGTATAAGAAGACTGATGCTCATCAAGTTTAGGTTGCACAGAGGCACACATAGAATTTGAGATCAAATTACAGTCAGCATTTGAGATCAGGTCTGTGAAAAATACTGACATCTTTTAGGAAAAAAAGTCCATAAGAGGTGTGATGAAATACACAGATAAACATTTGAACATAAGCCTTCTTCTGAAGAACTTCACAAATGCTGCCCCCATGTATAGCCTGTTTTTTCAATCAAGGATAGAACATCCATTTGTAGAAATCATCTATCAAGAAGTTAGATATTAGCATTATTTGCCTTCCAGGGTTCCTTTCATACAATTCCAACAAAAGGAAAATGTCATACTGCCAAAGGCTTGACTGGGTCAGGCAAACCCAAGAGCAGCTGCTTCTTTTCTTGATTCACATCTGTGTCTAATAATTCATGCTTGACTTTGATGTAGTCGTTGGCAAGTAACAACACCCAAAACCCAAGGTTTAATCCCAAGAATAAAGTTTCCCGGTTTGTATTTTTAAGAACTCAATCCATTTTCCCCTAAACCCCATTATGTCTCAACACAGCTACATGCAACCGATGTGACTCAGCATTGGTACATAACCCTAAAACTAATGTGCATTATTTGTGCAAATAGGTATAAGCCCTTTCTCCTAGATTGGTTCCATTTGTTTTTGAATGCACATAGTTATCTTGAATTTATTCTTATATTAATAATATTTTACCATTAGATCCTTCCTAATAGGTAACATTTTATTACCACGTTCTTTTATCCAAGCTCTCTATACTCGTATATGCTTTATATTATCCACAAATAGGAGAAACCCTATCTTATTCACTTATTTAGTCAGTAAACTTTTATTGAAAGCTTGGAATTTGCCAGCACAAAAGTTGCTAGAGATGAAAAAGTAAATGATTCCAGACCCTAAATCCATGTCAAAGGGAAGAAGAAAGTATTAAAGTTAATAATAATCACAATAAGTATATATAATGAACTATCATTTATGCCATCTGCTATTTGTCAGATATGTGGTCAAGGCCAGAATTTCAACCTAGATCTTCCAGAGTCCAAAGGTTTTCCTCAATTTGTTTATGCTTTGCTCGTCATTCAGTAAATAGTAAAAAATGAGAGTTGTCAGAATATAGGACACCAAGTACTAGGTACTTATGCCTCTGGTCCTTCTCATGCCTGATTCTTAATGTGCTCCTTCTATTTCCGATGATTTGCTGCAAGGGCTATCCATCTTTAGAACTTAGTGAGCCTGATGCAATCTATCTTTGGCCATACGGTTTCTTGATATCCCATAGCCAAACACCCCATCTCTACTCGGACCCAGTAGCACACCAAGACCTTGTTTTTACATGGCGAAGACTTACACATTACAAATGATATGGCCTTGTCTCAGAACCTTCAGTTCTACAGTATAAATTTCCTATTGGGGCATGGCCACAGTTTGTACCCTCATAATATTCTGAAATGTTAAATAAATAAATAAATAAAGATTAGAGAGGAAAAGAAACCACCAAAAATTTTTTTTCTTTTTTTCACTGTGGATATCTCTAAAATCTCTGCCTTATTTTATGACCCAAGCATCAGTTCTTATCGTCCCACAGCTGGGATTTGCTGCAGAATTCTTCCCCTACCTGGATCTAGTTAGAAGCTGGCCAATCTCAATGTCACCAAGTGAATGGGCTGGAGCAGTACACAATATGTTGTCTCCTGAACTAGAACATGCTTCAAGCATCAGGCTTTTGGGGGACGAGAGGGGTTCAATGAAATAAGGTGTCACTTATTAGGAGAGGATGTCCCAGCATACCTCAGCCCAATGGATTCCAAAGTACTTAATGTAAATGGCAGGCCCTGAACTCTGGTAAGGTTTACATCTTCTCAGATATGTTTTACCAACGTTTCCTATATACTTGTCATATCTTGTCCATCTGGTGTAACTTGCATGATGGCAGCAATTGAGTGGAACAATGTGTTCTTCTGCCAACTATCCAGAAGGTCCTAGTCCTTTTAAGCTACATTATGACAAAGGGAAGGGGGACAAAGTAGCTCATAGTGCATATCAATTCCATAACCAGAGTCCAGCAATCTTTGAAAAGTCTGTATATTCCCTTTCTCCAATGCATCATTTCATAACTAAAAGACAATAGATACCCTGGGGACATGGGAGAATTAATACTTAGTGGTGTTGCAAAGTTTGTTCTCATAGAGGTTCAGCCTTTCCTTCAATAATTGGGTTTCGAGTCCAGGAATTTATTTAAGATTATATGTAGAATTATGACATTTGATTTTGATTATATAAATTACCTGTAAATGGATTATCTTCTGGATCCTCTCATGAAGCAGTCAGTTGGTGAGTTTTCTACCTTGTGTGGGATATGCACTCTGGAATATCCACTTTTGAGTACTTCATCTACCATCTGACTTTCCTACTTCACTAAGTATGAGCCATTGCTTGTGCTAAGTTTCAAAGGGCCATTCTAG